>PQWD01001805.1:0-164826 GCA_019425675.1 Leucinodes orbonalis | reverse complement strand
TATACATCGTATAATATATCTATACATATAATATTTACACCCTATACGGGAAGGCTCTTGCCCCTCGTTGGGGACATATAATGAGCTGATGATGATATTTATCAATAAAGATTTATCAAACGCACGTGGCTTCAAAATCCTACTCACTTGGGACAATTCATATATCCGTTTAAACCTATACAAATTAAACGTTGAAATGTGTTGAATAATAAATTGGCAAACTGGATGAGCAAATGTAAACACGTGGTCTGTGTTTCCCCTCCTCTTTTTGTTGGAGAAAAATGTTGATTTTGTTACGTTTTGTTTTCTCCAATTGCGGTGGTAATTGTGTTTTTGGAGAGGTGGGCTATTTATAGAGAGTATATTACGGATTTTAGGGTACTTGTTTTTATGTTACTTAATGCTGCGGAACCTTACACGGGGTGTCCGCGTGCATATAGCCATTTTTTTTAATAAAAAATTACAGCTATGTGATAGTCTGTGGAGGGTTTGGAGTTCTGTTACCACACTAGCTAACAAGGTAACATTCAGATGAAATAATCCTTCAGGTTATGTTCCAAATCTTAGGCAGCGCCGGATCTTCAATTTTTTTGGGTGGGGCAAAAATTTAGAAATGCCGCCCCACCCTCTTTGTTTATTTTTACCTTTATCATCCTATATTATTTCACTAATTTATATAATAGGTCCTCAAATTGATTGACATTTGGACAAAGCTGCAACTTTTTACGCAGCTGTGATCAGTTTCAGAGATATTACATCTCCTTGTCTTGCTCCTCGGTGCAATGATAAGCCAATGGTAAGCTCTTCATGTACTCGGCCTGACATAGTAGCGCTCTCGTACAAACACTTCAACAATTCGATATAGCAGTAGTCAGTCAACCGTTGGAGGGAAACAGCACAGCCCAAGTCTCGATCGAATCGAAGGCTTTCTCATAGTCCACAAACGCCAAACATAATGGTCAGTTATACTCTCCGCTCTTCTGTATAACCTGCCACAGCGTATGTAATATGTAGTCTATGGTGCTGAAGCCTTTGAGGAACCCGGCTTGTTCGGAGGCTGGAAATCGTCAAACATATGCGCGAGACGGATCATAATGACTCTGGAGAATAACTTGAAGATGTGGCACAATATCGTAATGGGTCGTTAATTCTTCAATAAGCTTTTAATATCTAAGATAACTCGTAACAGATGTAAAAACGGCAAGATTAGTTTATTTTAGTTATTTTTATAATGTAATGTCGTATGGTCTACCGTTGTGGGTACGGCTGCCGACATTGATACAATATTGTGCTACAAAGAGAGCTTTTATCTACAACCTTAGACCACGTGACTCTCGTAAAGAACAGTTCAAAGAAATAAATTTGTTTTTTTGTAATGTAATTTTTGTATATTTTTGTCGTTCATAAGTGCTTTTTGTAAGCCTAATTTAAATAAATGAATTTTGACTTTAACTTATCATCATCATTATCATTCATCATCATCATTACAGCCCAATTATGTCCACTGCTGAACGAAGGCCTCCCCTAATGATTTCCACGCGGACCGATCCCTTGCAGTTGACATCCATCTGCTACCCGCCACCTTAACCAGATCATCCGTCCATCTGGTTGGGGGTCGGCCTACGCTTCGCTTTCCGTTACGTGGACGCCACTCGAGAACCTTTCCGCCCCATCGGCCATCGGTTCTACGCACTATGTGCCCTGCCACTGCCTTCAACTTGCTAATCCTCTGGGCTATGTCGGTCACCCTAGTTCTCCTACGGATATCATCGTTTCGGATTTTATCGCGTAGGGAGACACCTAACATAGCCTCTCCATAGCACGCTGAGCAACCTTGAGTCTATTTAAGGCCTTCGTGAGCGACCACGTTTCGCTTCCGTATGTCATAACTGGCAACACACACTGGTCAAAGACCTTCGTCTTGAGACACTGAGGTATTTTGGACGAAAAGATCTGCCTTAACTTCCCGAACGCTGCCCATCCTAATTGGATTCGACGAGAAACCTCCTTCTCGAAGTTGGACCTACCCATTTGGACTACCTGTCCCAGGTACACATATTCGTCAACAACTTCGAGGACAGAACTTCCAACTGATATCGGTATAGGTACGACATGGGCATTAGACATGACTTTCGTCTTGTCCATGTTCATTTTAAGACCCACCTGTTGAGAAGCTCCGTCTAGGGTTTCGAGCATAGTGCTTAAATCCTCCATGGATTCTGCCATGACTACTATATCATCGGCAATCGAAGATGAGTGATGTACTCGCCATTCACGTTGATGCCAAGTCCTTTCAATCGAGCAGCTTAAACATATCTTCCAACGCAACTGTGAACAGTTTCGGAGATATAACGTCTCCCTGTCTCACTCCTCGGTGCAATTGGATAGGTTGTGTAAGCTCTTCATGTACACGGACTGACATAGTAGCGCTCTCGTACAGACATCTCAATACTTCGATATAGCGAAAGTCAATATGGCACCGTTGGAGGGCCTGAACTTAACTTATCATACCCGGAATATTAGGCTCTCTCCAAGCGGATACGAAAACTCGTTCGCAGAGAATTCTACTATTTCAATACAAGGTTAATTAAGGACCTTATTAAGGAGAACAGGGGGCCCAAAGTTTTCCAAAAACCACTTGGAATCTACGTGCCCTACTAAGGCACTATTGTACGTAGGATATCCCGGATGTTGACGTTAGCGAAATTAGTGCAGCACTGAAGCAACTGAGAAATGAAAGGGCCCCGTGGGATGACGGTATTACGACAGAACTCCTAAACACCGGTGGACAACCCATCCTTAGGACATTAGGTGAGCTCTTTTAATGCCGTCATCTACCTGGGAACTACACTGGAAGCGTGGTCCACAAGCGTTCTTTAAGAAGGGTGATAAAGCTCTCTTGAAGAATTATAGACCGTAGCGTTTCTGATAAGCGTCGGTGGCGTCCTTCTCCAGATTGTCCAAGAATAAGTTTACTTGGGCTAAAACTTGACCGGCACAATTTCGGAAGGGAAGCTAGTAGGAGGATTCATTTGGGCTGGGCGGCATCAGGCAAGTTACATCAGATCTTCACGTCGACGATTCCGCAACGCTTAAGGACAAAAGTCTTTGAGAAATACGTCCTACCCATACCAACATACGCAGATGAGACATGGACACTGACTGCGGATTGGTTCAGAAATTCAAAGTTACTCAACGAGCGATGGAGCGTGCTATGTTGGGAGACTCTTATACATAAAATCAGAAATGATGTTATCCGCAAAAGAACTAAAATTACCGGCATAGTTCGCCAGATTAGCGAACTGAAGTGGCAGTGGGTAATGATGTCGCAGAACCGATGGCCGTTGGAGCAGACGAGTTCTGGAGCGGAGACCGCGTCTTGGCAAGCGTAACGTAGGACGCCCTCCGGCCCGATGGACCGACAACTTGCGAAAAGTCGCTGGTGGAGTCTGGATGAGAAAAACGGAGGACCGGAATATCTGGCGCAAAATGAGACCAATGTCCAACAGTGGACTGCGATAGGTTGAATAGAGAGGGAAAAGGTTTAATCACCTTTCTTGAAGAAGAACACCACCACGCCATTGCTCCTCACCTTTGGTGTCGCACCATCACCGATTCCGGAATTAAAAAGCTTCTGAAGGGTCTTAAGCACTGGCGTGCCCCCTACTTTCAAAAGCTCTGCGGTATATCCGTCGTAGCGGGGGTCTAATAACGCTTAAGCTGTTTCATAACCATCCTAACCTCGGCAAAAAAGCAATGTCATTAAAAAGTTACAATTTATCAATTATTGGTATTGATATTAATCAATTAAGTTCTATAATGAAATAAGACTACTCGCCTCAGCTTTTTCGAAGTCACACTGGATGAAAAAGGCGTTTTATTTCCAATTTATTTTGTATATTTTCTTTAAAAACGTGGTCGCTTGATGCAAGTAAAAGGAGCTTAATTGTTTATTTTTATTTTTTTCAATTGTAGCTGTCCATCATGAAAATGATATAGCTTTAAAGCAGCTAAGTTGGCATCAATTAACATAGAGAAATAACTACGTAACTTTGAAATAATACACTGCTGCCCTGTATAGAGATCGACGAGAGAGTTTTCGTATACAGCGTCATTCCTCAGATCGCAGCTGCACCCGCCTGCTGACCGTGATCTGCGGGCGCCTATTTAGAACTATGCAAAAAAATGTAATGGTTCAGTAACATGCCTTACTCCGCGCTCCGGTTATCAGTCGTATTTCTATGGCCATGCACTTGTACTATTATTTATTCCGCGGGCAAGTAAGGTAAATGATGAGTGGTCCATTAGTCGGTTTGCCGCCCCCTGACCGTGCCGCCCGGGGCACGTGCCCCCGTCTGCCCCCCCCTAGATCCGGCCCTGATCTTAGGTCATTTGTAAGTATACTTATTACTATTCTATAATATATATATACATATGATAATTAATGAATTCCACAATCACACAGCGCCATCGGTCCCAATAAATAAATTAACATCCACTGACATTCACACAGCGCCATCTGTCCCAAGCCTGTATTATGGTTACTAAACAACGGATAAACATACTTTTTATATTGAATATTTAAACCCCCAGGCCTATTCAATCAGACATTGATTTCCGGGAACCGCACGACTAAACACCAAGAAAACGTTGTTTCAGTGAGATCGTGGCATAAGTATATATTTATTTTTTTATAAAAAATACTTTTTGACAGCTCCAAAGATGGTCATTATCCTCTTGAGTGTTGAGCCAACTGCAGAAGACTTTTACAATAGAAAATCAATTTTGTCTTTGTTCAGCAATTTTTTTCGCACTGTTGCACGACTATCTAGAGTTATCTACAGGAACAGTAATTTAATTGTCTGTCTCACCTCTATTCCCTAAACCTTTTTTGAGCATGTTGGTTTAACTTTACCAAAACACTAAATATATTCGGCAACATAACGAATACTGAATATTCTGAGAGATCCCACACCGAAAAGCCTACTATTAGCCTACAATATTCATTCATAATTAAAATATGAAGATATGTAATGAGTTCATTTTTTCTTTGTATTTTTACAAATTATTTCCGTTTAACAAAACATATTACTTTAGTATTCCGTATGTCACAGAAAACTCATAAGATATTCGGTCGAATATAATATCAACAGCCGAATATTGATAAGTAATCGAATATTCGTTCTAAGCCTTATATTAAATAAATTGGCCCAACGATCCAAAAAAGTCTACTTTAAAACGAAACAACGTACACATATTCCGATAAAGTTTTCCAAAGGGTAACACGTTTATACAGAATAGTAAAATATCGTAGGGTTAAATATTTACTATCATCTTTCCGGAAGGATTCGATAAGATATTGATGCGTCCTTTGGGAAAATTGCACCTCGAGACGCAGGTTAGAAACTTTTCTGGGTATGAGAAACATTTCATTGATGAGTGTGCTTTGTTTTGTCCTGAATATATTAAATTTACTACGGTAGTGTGTGAGATCTGCGTGTGTGTGTACAATATTCACATACACTCAATGTGGAAGCCATTCAGGCTTCCCATTCATGCCGAAGCAAGCCATCGCTCTGCGGAAGCATACAACGACCTCACTAAAACATTGTATTTCATCAAGCGTGTGAGGTTGCCTTGGCCCAAAATTCCCATTCCAATCTTTTAAATTACATATTTCTAGTGTGTAGTTATGAGTGTTCATGGTAATGTTACCATAAGATGAACCACCTACATATGTTACAGAAAAAAAATATTATAAATTGGATATGGCATTGTTTTGTTGTATGAATATATGAGGAAAAATAGGAGATTTCGTTAATTGGTTCATTTGTTTTATTAATAATATTAATATTATTTCATTTTGGTGATAATAAAAAGCTTGATTAAACAAAAAAAGAATACCTTTAAATTTTAAACAAAACAATGTCCCAAATTTTCCTCCGAAAATTTTTCTTATTTCTAAATTCAAAGACACTTAAGTTTTTTTAAAAGAATCAGTGTTAATGCCCTCAGTGTTTGATCACGGCTTCATATAGTAGTGAATCCCTGGCTTAAGTAAAGCTGATGGTGCCAGATCATTTACCCCGTCACTCAATCAAGAAAATATTTTTCGTATCGACTTACAAAACTAATCTTGGGCGCTCCTGACGCGAGTTTTCGTAGCTCATATAATGATACCGATAACTTTCACTGCGCTTAGCAAAGATGTAAAAAACTATGGATTCGCGATATGCTCACAAAAACAATCGAAAAAAGTGTTCCGAATGCAGTGACAGCACACATACACATGTTGTTGTGAAAAATCCTTCAGTTTCTAGGATGCGTGTCAGATCAAGTTTTCACGATCAACTTAAACCACCACATGCGAGTAAACCCGGTCTTACATACGCCGCTGACTGGTTATGGGATTCGTCCATAAGGCGAAGTGACTCAACGGAAAACATATATAAATATATTTATTACAAATAATTTCTGTTTTTTTTAATATATCGGTATCGTGATTCGTTAGACAACTAAAATTAGCGACATAGGTCTTAGAATCAGCAAGTTAAAGTGACAGAAGGCAGATCATGAGCAAAAAATGTTAAAAACCTACAAAATATGTCTGTAGGGCTTGATAGAATTAAACAAGTGTTGAACCTGTATTACTGATATATATGGCTTAACGTGCCCTGCGGAGCATAATGATAGAGAAACAGGCAATCAGAGGACTCAATTTGCAATCCTAACCAAACTACAAAAACACGCTACAGCTATTTTCGCCATGTGCTCCAGGTAAAACACAGTCGGATCAATCATAGATCCAAGCTTAATCTAAAATGATTACCTCATTGTAATCTATTTACTGTTTTGCGGCTTATAAAAAATATGTAGATGTAATAATTATAAGTTTAGCACATGACTAATGCATCTGTGTAAACAGAGAACCCAATCTGATGCCATTAGAAGTTCCAGCGGAACACGACTAGCCAAATTAACAACATAAACCATTGTCGTCTTTGTTTTCCTTCGCGCCATTATGCTCCCTTTGATATTGGCAACTAGGGCTGTCAGCTAGTGTTTTATGATTATAGCAATTGATCATTGGGTATATGAATACTGGGTATTATCATATGATAGCCATTATTAAAAATGCCACAAAAGAAAAACGAAGACGTAGTAGCCGATAAAGCGCGTCTCCTTAGTGGATGGTAGCATCTGTTCAATAATATTTTTAAGTTGTCAAAAAAGGAAAATGCTAGCTACTAGCATCTGGATATACTGTAGAATACTTAAATAAGATCCAACAGCTATGTAATTGCGATTACTTTACATTTTATCAATAGTATGTCTAAATGGTTGATCCTTCTAGGCGCCAGACAAAATACATATTTTTATATATAACTAGCTTTTGCCCGCGGCTTCGCCCGCGTTAAATTCGGGATGACAAAATTATTCTGTTTTCGTTACCAGGAAAGTGGAGCCATCCACTTGGTAACGAAAACAGAATAATTTTAACACTGCAACACTGCTTCTTCTTTTTCTTATTTAAGGCTTTAAGGGCCGGTTTGCAAAAACTTCAATATGCAAGATTTATTGTTCATGACAAATAGCCATCATACTTATTTTTAGCTTTCTACCTTGTAAACTGTTTAAACTTATAAAGAAAATTATGTATACATATATATCACTATACATAGGAATCCCCCGCCCAAGTTTAAAAGTTTTGGAGTCTATTTCCAAAAACGGATCCCCCCTCCCCCAATTTAATTGGTTTTGGGGTCAAATTTGTGGATATATACATATAAGTATACATAGGCTCCCCCCACACCCATCAAATTTTTGGGGTCTATTTCCGAAAAAAAAACCATATATATAATATATATATATATTATATATATATATATATATAATATTATATATATATATATATATATATATATAATATATATATATATATATATATTCCCCTCCCCTAACTTTAAAGGTTTTGGTGTCCATTTCCGAAAAAAATACACACACATATATAACCTATTCTAGGTTACCTTCTATCAACGTACCAAGTTTCAATAGAAGGGTTTGGGGGTGGATTTTTGAAAAAAAAAAAAAATTGCCAATTTGTCGTTTCTGAAAAAGTCCGCATACCAAATTTCAGCGTCGTACTACAAAAATTGCGGAATGTTCTCTACAATCTTCCAACCCCCATTTTAGGGAAGTGGGGGGTGAAAACGTGACAAAAAGTAGCCTAAACCTATTCTGGGTTACCTACTATCAACATACCAAGTTTCAATAAAATCCGTTCAGTCGTTTAGGCGTGAAAGCGTAACAAACAGACAGACAGACAGACAGAGATACTTTCACATTTATAATATTAATATGGAAGTATGGATGTGAATTTTGGATCCTAGGTATCCATTTGACCTAATATTCTACTCATATTACTGAATGTTGTATGGAAATCAAATACGATATATATTAATCATTAGTTTTACAAACTAAACAATGAATACGAGTACATATATTATCACATTGAATTGAGCAAGTATAGCTCGTACTAGTTTTTCAGTTTGTAGGCGCCGCGCGGTGGGGTGGATTTAGTATGAATCACGAGTAGGAATTTTTAAAAAATCCAATGTTCTCGCCTTGACACTATATGTATCTACGTAAAAAACTCGTGTTGACACATTTGAAAGTGGTTTATAGCATGTGATTTGATATTTGATATCTTTTATAAGGGTTTAAATTTTTACACAATCGAATAAGATGATGTCATAAAACTCTCTCTCTCTTCAACCTATCGCAGTCCACTGTTGACATAGGTCTCCCCTATTTTGCACCAGATATCCTAGTCATCCGTTTTCCTCATCCAGCCTCCATCAGCGACCATTCGCAAGTCGTCGGTCCATCAGGCCGGCATCCTACGCTACGCTTGCCAAGATTCAGTCTCTACTCCAGAACTCGTCTGCTTCAACGGCCATCGGTTCTGTGACATACGTGACCAGCCCACTGCCACTTCAACTTGTTGATCCGGTGGGCTATGTCGGTAACTTTCTTCCTTACGGGTTAAATAATTTCTGATCTTATAAATTTTTTTATGACATGGTGGGTTTTATGACATCTATTTCTAACGTCCGTATAGTTCTAAAACAACCTTCGTATAATATAAAAAAATCCTGATTAAAATATTACGATAAGCAATTAACGCCGACAGCCCTAGCCGGCGACGTGTGCTGGACTGACCCACTTGTTTAGATGATGTATTTTCTGGTGCACTCCCGTTTTACACTGTCCTTGCTCATTACTCAGCTCGGATATTAAAGAAAAATAAACAATGCTATTTGAAAACTCGGACATAACAAAGGTAAATTAAAAATAATACAATTAGCAGTCTGTTGTTGGTCAAGCGCGGTTAAATTATGAGCTGTATTACTGGTATATTACTAGTCAAATTGTTTTTCTTTTCTTTAATGTTATTTTTTATTTTGACCTAGATTAGACATTTGGCTGTCATCTCACCTGATGTTAAGCGTTGATGCAGCCTCAAAATCGAATAACGTTTAACGCATCTAAAACGTGAAAATATTTCATTGTGCTAAGCGGAACCTGCGGAATCCATATTAGACTCCTACTTTCCGAGACGTTTGGGCTCCTTTAGATTAAGTTTATGATTTGATGAGTCAATAAAACAATACATAATTTTTACGTATTGTCTAGCTGTTAGGTCTTTTATACCCGGTAATTTAATCTATAAATTTTATTAAAGGAATATCTTTCAAATCTAAGGGTTTAATCGTCTGCCATTATGTATCCAAAATCTTTCTGTACAACCATTCAATGTGTTTCTTACAAATTTTCTCTCGCTCATTGGTTAAATTTATTAGCAACTCATTTCTGCGGATATCGATAGGCGAGTTAAGCGTTACGGAAACTTGTGGGGCACGATTGTGATACAAATGAAGAACGAAGCCCTTGTTTGTGCCCGAAACGGGAGAGCACCGTGCTCATGGGCCCCAATTCCGATAATTTTAAAATGAGTTAATGGGATCGTAATTATGTCTTAATAGAAAAATTTTGCACTCATTCGTTGTTTTATGGCAGGATTTTAATTGGTTACACCAATAGACAGTTAAATGCTACTATACAATAGTGTGAATTTTGAATCATTCGCAACCATTCGACCTATTAATTGATCTCATACTCTGGAATGTTTTTATACCATATAAAGTTATTTTGAAAGTTCTACAAAATAAACTATAAATAATTAAATACCCTTTTGAATTGAGCAATGCGATATTGCGATATTTATTTTATTCAGCGTGTGTGTTCTTATTTATTCGATTTTTTTAAATCTTTTTATCGTTATTTGTATTATTAATCAATCGCAAAGTATTTTACATGATTATAGGTTTTAAAAATATTAAATTTTTGTATCAATAGATTTGTCTCATTTCATCATTGGGGATGTACATTGCACTAATAGGTTCTAATTTTAAAAAATGCCAATGTTTTCGATTTCACCAATTACCGTTTAAAACTATCAAAATTTAGGTTGTAGCGGAATACCAAATCTTCAGTTGGATTGAAACGTGTCGTAGTGGTATCGTTATGTCAAGTTTAGTAGAATTGAGGCTTTGCTCTGTAATGGGTGTTGTTCTGCAAAGATAGAACGTGCTGAAGTAATGAAGGTGCCAATCAAAGCGTCGACGCACTTCTGCTGCACGCTAACAACGATGTTAACGAGCAGATTTTAATTATCCGTATGCTATGTAGTATTTCGCTCCTAGCTAAGACAATGTAATTTGCATTTTATATGGTAGTTATATTTATATAAATGGTTTACTAGGTGGTAGACTCGGTACTGAGTTGTCCAGTTAAGTACCACCGCAGTGCCAGATATCTTCGTCTTCGCAAGTCGAGCAACAATTTCAATGGTTGGTTATTGGCGGGTTAAACGAAAACTTTAACTCCTTTCATGTTTTTTTCATCGTCATCATTACAGCCTAAAAGCCACTGCTGAAAGAAGGCCTCTTCTAACGATTTCTACGCGGGTCGATCCCTAGCAGTTGACATCCGTCTGCTACCCGCCATCTTAATCAGGTCATCCGTCCATCTGGTTGAGGGTCGGTACATGCTTCGTTTTCCGTGGACGCCACTGAAAAACCTTTCCACCCCATCTGTTTTCCGCACTATGTGCCCTGCCCACTACCACTTTAACTTTCCTTATTCTGTGGTCTATATCGGTCCCCGTAGTTCTCCTACGGATATCCGGTTCGGATCGTATCGCGTAGGGAACCACCTATCATAGCCCTTTCCATAGCACGCTAAGCAAACTTGAGCCTAGATTTTCGTGCTTTAGTAAGCTGTTAATTTTATGATGGTAGTCGATTACACCAAACCACCCAATCCGTTCAAATCTCTCCATGGCCATACTGTGAAAAGAAGACAAAAGTCATACTTTATAAGCTCATAATATGATATAATAAAATTATTTATCAAATAAGTAAGAAAGCAATGTCTTCTTCTCGAAAGACAGAAGAGCAATTTCACAAATATTTCGGAGAATGACACTGCTGACACTGTAGTGGACAGTTATTGCTAACTTTCAACAAAGATGTGGTCAGGTGCGAGGTTTTTCATGTTCTTATTAGAAATCTGAGAAATGATTTCTATTAGACAGCACATAAAGACATACATTACTCCATTTATAACTTACTCATTTACGTTGTTTTCAGAAATGCTTTTCAGTAAACTATTTTACATCATCTTAGAAAAGTTCCATTCATACTCGACGACTATTTCTTCTAGCAATTTGTTACTTTGTACTCGTATTTCATTCCAGTACCTTTGGAATTTATTTGATTAGATTCTGGAGACGAACATTCCATAAATATCGGATTTACGTTGAAGGGAAGGATTACGCACGTTTATCACTTAAGAGGATATCATGATTATCCTTTTCTGTACTTTTAATTAAATACTCTTTAATTATTTACGTGTGTTTAACTGTTATAAGGCAATTATAAGTTATAATGCCAGTGAATATTTGTTTATACAAATTCTACGAGTATATTAAATTGAAGTCTGAATTCATACCTACTTGAATCCAGAATTTGGCGACATTTCATTGATGCGACAAATTGTATTCTATAAAATTATATTTATTTTTTTGTCAGTTGCTTACATGTTGCCGATAAAATAAAAAATATGAGGTGAACTCGATATAATTCCGCAAAAAGCCAATAAAGGATACTCAGGAAGCGTAGGCAGCGTAAATCTCATATCTCAAGTCAAAGGAGCTTCCTACATGAACGTGGTACAACTTATCAGGAACTTGAACAATTTGATTACATCTCGAATACTCTTGCCAGACTTTGAATGCGCTTGCCTTGATTTGATGTTATACAGGATGTATTCTGTTTGTTATTAATTAGCCATTTAGATAATTATGAAAACAAAAGTTTGTAGCGGCTAGCGATTTCGGTTAATGATATTACAAATTAAGCAACTACCGTAATGGTCTTTCTTTGGATGAGCGTAAAATAATACAATTTATCTCTAGTGTAGAAATCCTACGAAAGTTTAGAACTTTCCTAGGAAATTAATGAATTTGCAATTCTTGTTATTTTTCAGTGACATATACACAGAAAATACGCTGTCAGAATTATTGAACACGCCTTAGAATTTTGAGATAGTTATCATTTTACCCTTTGGCCGCCAGAGACTTCTTAAAGCGTTACAAATAATAGATTTTCCATTGTGTCTAAATTCCTGGCGATCAATATGTTGAAATAGATCAATAACGACCCATTTGGTGTAAATGTCGAGACGTCTTACATTAAGGGTTCCAGGTTTAATCCCCGGTCAGTACAAATATTTGTGTGCATGAACATGTCTGTATTGGTCTGGGTGTTTTCTATGAATAATATATATATATTTACAAAAAAAATGTATATAAGTATGTTTATCCGTGGTTTCGTTTCCATATTACAGGCTAATACTTAGTAAGGGGCTAGATGGCGCTTTGTGAATGTCAGTGAATATTATTTTATTTAAATACCTATATATGAGATATTTAAATGAATGTACAATATATTTTTGATATGATCCCAGGTGAAATTTAGGATAAGTACCAACATAAAAATTATGTTATTACATATTGTTGAATATTTAACACTTAAATGACCATTCTGATCCAGATTAATTACAAAAAAATACATTTATGAATAATGAATATTTCATAGACACGCTGGTACCTCAGACCTACTAAGGATTACATTACGATCAAGTATCAAGAACCGCTTAAAATAATGAAATTTGTTTGGTACCAAATTCAGTTAGTTACTTTACCTCTGATGTTGTTTTTTTCGTTGTAAGTAGCACATTAAATACATTTTACGACTGCAAAAGTAAGATAATAGGTATACATACGCTTAACATTATTGGACAGTAAGGTGCCTTCTATCTTTTTCGTATTTATGCACCCATTTTTTTCAGGTTGTAAGTGAAATAGGCTGCCGGTTGAATCAGGAATTAAAAACTTGCCATTAGAATATGGAATACAATTCGGTAGAATGTGGAAAAAATATTCACCGGTAGAAAAATTGCTACTATTATTGGGTTTAATAATCTTGATCAAGATCGAACCAAATATTTTACCAAGCCCTTAATCATCCACACTAATTCCCTATTCATTTATGTTTGAGAGGTTATTAATTGCTACGAGGGTCCAGAATCCTATAAAGGTTCCGCCTTAATTGTTCACTAATTTCTTTCCTTAAGTCGCAAGCTGCGCAAAGCCTTCGTAAGCTTAGATAACACAGATGGGTAGTATGAAAGATGTATGGCTTTTTCGTAATATATTCAGCCAAAAAATGATACTTTGGCAAGTTACTGACTATGTATGTTTTTAACCGACTTCATTTTTCTTCAATCATTAACCGATCTGAACTTTTTGAAGTTTTTGTAGTACTATTATAAACTCAACCCGCACTTTATATGAAATGTTTATGCATTAATGTATACTGATTTGTGTAGTATAATCTAGTATGTTTATTATAAATTGGCCACTGTTAATTTTTCCTAATAAATAATAGAGTTAGTTTTTCTCTTATTGGTCAAAACAAGATGCCATCCCTTTCAATTATTACATTATCTCATTAAGTTTATTTATTTAATTTTTTTTGGCTGTTTCAGATAAAGTCGCAGATAGTGCTGTGAGAAACTCTAGTCCTTTGAGTCTTATTTAATAAAACTTTGGCTTATTTGAAAGCTCGAGTCTTGTTAACAATACTTAGAGCTTAAGTTTTTAAAATAATTTGGAGTATTTTGTAAAAACGCTTGAGTACTCCAAAAAGATCTCAAAGACTGAGTCTTTTGACAGAACTCTTGACGAGTCATAGAAATGTTGCCACAACTGTAGTTTGATATAATAAATGAAAAACGATTAACTAATTATTGATTTATAAAGTTGGTAACTATATTTCAGTTATATACTTATTATTTTACTCTATCTTTAATCTATATCTCGCAACGCTAATATTGTATAGCTAATACGTGTTAAACGGTGCTGGTGTACACTTAAACACTTAATGTAACTGTCCAATGTAACTGTATATTTGTTTGCTGTATGAGATTATTTTCATGGAAACCACTAATATTAAAACTGTTAATTTACCCAAATAATTAAAATAAAATAAAAAGTACATTGAGCGACGAAAACTACTGAGTATGACTAAAGCCATTTTGGATAATTGAGGAAAATATTTTGTATGTAACGACTACCATAACAGAGGGTGGCCATTTATTTTATACCAACTAGTAAATAAATATGAATAATGATATAAAATCAGCCAGAATTACCTGCTAAAAAAAATATAATACACCAACTCAAGTTCGTCTAGCTTACAGAAAGAACTAAAAAGACTGGAAAGGACTAGGAAGACTTAAACGTCTCGGGACTTATGTGACTATGAGTCCTAGTCTGAAAACTAAAAGACTGTCTACAACAGACTAAAATGCGATAATTCTACGAGTAGGTATTGTGTTGTTAAGTCTTCGTCGTATGGAGATAGAGAAGGGCTCTTCCATGTTAGCACAGATTAAATCATATATACTATATGTTAGGCACAAAAAGAACAAGACATAGACCTACGGTTTATAAGCTGCGAGCGAAAGATACTCGTATATTGTTATTTTTAACCCCCGACGCAAAAAGAGGGGTGTTATAAGTTTGACGTGTCTGTTTGTCTGTGGCATCATAACTCCCGAACGCATGCAGTGATTTCAATTTAGTTTTTTTTGTATTAAAGGTGACTTATGTGCGAGTGTTCTTAGACATGTTTGATGAAAATCGGTTGAGCCATTTAAAAGTTGTGAGGAGTGAAAGTGGGGAGAGTAATCGAATGACTGCAAATATACTTAACCTACCTATAAAAAGTATGAAATTAAAATTAAATTAAAAATTTAAAAAAACCCCCGACACCAGAACTTAAGTAATTTCCCTTTAAAAAGTAAAAAATAATAAAAGAAACTTAATAAATTACGTAAGAATCTATTAATAATTCTAAAACAAAAACGTCGCGTTGTGGGACTGCTCCAAATTATTCCAATTTAAATACTTTAAACTAACAATTGAAAGTATTAAATTGTTAGTTTAAGAATTTATCTTTTCTGATAAGGATGGTTAACCTGTTTTAATTGTTATGATACACGGACATGACAATGTCTGCGGGTGTTGTGACATTTGATATAGGTGAAATGACCTGACACCTTGATGAGGGTCCTGCTATGGTTTAGGATATTATAGAAGCTTTACCTACACGAAAGACAATATTCGAGTTATTTAGTTCTTGAAACCTAATGAGAAAATTACTGGAAATTTAGTAAATTATTGAATAAATCATAATATCTTTCGTCTCCGGGCATGGGCGCAAGGCGGTTTTGATGGCAAATATTGAAGTACCTACTGTAATAATTGTTATCTTTAACACTATGACTACGAAAGCTCAGTTGAGGTCTGAAAAAAAAGATTTTAGACTCATATAAAAAAGTAAACAAATAAAAAAAGATAAAAAATAAGCAGAAAAAGACGCTGATTGTGAAACAGAACCTTAATTTAGGTAATAAAGTAAAACAAAACCACACATCAGTGAAACAGTAATAATTAAGGTCTGTATATTTTTTAAATATAATAGAATTATACAATACTTACATATTTTTTTCATAGGTACTATAGATAAGTAAATTACTATAGAAAAAAATACTGTTTCTATTCAAATCTTCTAAATAAAATAAGGAAATACATTTTTTTTTATTATCAATAGGTTTACGTTTGGCCTCAGTCTCGCCTGATGGTAAGCGATGACGAGGCCTATGATGGTACACGTTTACCCAGAAAATGCCTATTCACTCTGGCCTTGAATACACCGAGGGGTTATAAGCCCTCTGGAAACACCTGGAAACACAGAAGCTGGAAGAGCGTTCCACTCCCGAACTGTGCGAACCAAAAAAGACGCAGCGAACCGCTTAGTGCGAATTGCCGGAAAGTCAACCACATGGGGATGAAAGCACTCCCGGCGTCTTGTGGTCCTGTGGTAAAATGTGGAGGGTGGTATCAAGCTGTGAAGTGCCTGCGGCACTCTCCAAAATACACCTTATAGAAAACCGATAGACAGGCGACTTTACGCCGATGCTCCAAACTCTGGAGTTTGGTTCCAACGAGCGTATTGTCGCCTATGAGTTTCCTGGCTCTTTGGTCCACCGAGTCCAAAGTGTTTAGCTGATATTTGGCAGAGTTATCCCAAAGATGGCAGCAGTACTCCATACACGACCGAACTTGTGCTTGATACAAGTGGAGCAACTGTTCCGGTGTGAAGTATCGCCAAACCTTAGAGAGGATGCCAAGTATTTTGGCAGCGATTTTGGCTTTAGACTCAATAGAACTTCCGAAGTTGAGGCTGGAAGAGAAATCCATACCTAGGAGCTCAAGGTGGTTCTTTATCGGTATCGGGAAAACAAACACGCCTGGCATTGAATTCAACAAGGTTAACTTCACCCCAGTCGGACACAGCTTTTAACTTTAAATTCAACCTCTCCACCATAGCTTCTCTAAGGGACTCGGTCTCAGCGACACTGGCGCGGGTACAGGATGTGTAACTCTCTGTAACAGTGCTATCGTTTGCATATCAACGATCTGTTGTACCCAGGTATCCAAAGATACCAGGGTACAACAGATCGTTGATGTGTAGAAGGAAAAGTGTTGCAGAGAGAACACCGGCATTTATAGCCAATAAGTCGGAAGAGCAGCCATCAATGACCACTCTTATAAAACGTTCACTCAGGAAGTCGGATATCCAGTCACACAGTGTGGCAGGTTTGCTTTTGAGTACTGTCATGCCACACCCTATCAAATGCTTTCGAGATGTCAAGAGAAACAGCGAGAGCTTCACCGTGCTTCTCAATGGTTTCGCCCCATAGGTGAGTGACATACGCGAGAAGATCACCAGTGGACCGATCACGGCGAAAACCGTACTGACGATCACTCAGCAGACTGTTATCCTCTAGGTATGCCAGGAGCTTCTTGTTTATTACACGTTTCATACTTTTACAAAGTAAGGGAGTGATAGCAATTGTTCGATAATTGGCAGGGTCAGCTCGATTGCCCTTCTTGGGTACAGGTTGTACGTTAGCAATCTTCCAAGACTTAGGGACCTGTACTGTTTTAAGAGATAGGCGATACAGGCGTGTCAAAACAGGAGATAACTCTGGCGTACAATTTCGCAAAACCACTGCAGGGATTCCAGACCACAGGCTTTATTCACGTCAATAATACGAAGCGTAAGAAGAACTTCCTTCTGATGTATGCGAATTTCCGGTAGCACAAACCCGCATGGTTGTATTACTGGTGGTGTTTTATTTCTAGCATCAAGACGCGAATAGCTTGCAAATAGAGAAGCTAGTAAATCAGCTTTCTCTTCAGCAGAATGAGCCAGAGATCCATCGGACTTCAGCAGTGGCGGCAGAGAAGGGCGACAAAAGTTTGATTCGACCACTTTTGCCAAGGACCAAAAAGCTTTGCTACCTGATGGATGAGAATCAAGTTTGGTTCCAATACGGCTAATGCGGTCAAATCGAGCCTTCTTGAGTAACTTTTTTAAGGACTTCGCAGCAGCGTTGAAGGCTCTTATCTTTGCACTGACATCAGAGGCTTTGCGAGCTCGAGCTTCAGCCCAGCTTTGGTACGCCAATTGTTTTTCAGACTCAGCGGTAGCGCACTCTGAGTTGTATCAACGCGGGATTCGGCTGTTAAGGAACACGTCTCAATATGGAATGAAATATTCCATGGCCACACGTCTCACCTCGGTTATAGCATCAGTACATTTTGAAGCGTCATCTGAAGAGAAACATGCTTGCCGCCAAGGATAAGATGCAAAAAAAAGAGATTACTAAAAAATTAGGTACTAGTAAACAGCCATGCCCACTTGCACAGTAGTTTTCATAAGAATGTTTAGAAAAACAAAGGTTCTGCATTTGTCAAGATGGGTGAAAAATTTAGAATCTTTGCTTTGATGTTCACCATTCGGCTTGTTCACCATTCGGCCTGTCCACCTTTTATTGTATCGTACAAATCTACTCCGTAGTGCAAACTTCAATCTTACAGCCAGCAAAATTGCTTCTGATGGAAGTTTGAAGTTGATTATGAGCAAGGAGAAGTTGGTGCATTTTCAATCTGAACTTTTTGCATTGGAGATTTGTGTAACTATTTGAGTTTTGTATTTATCTTGATGGTATTTCTGTTAACTTGTACTAAGTACTCCTCAGTCGTCGCATTATTTTTTTGTGAAATTCGAGCAGCTGTTTGTGCCTAGTTTTAAATGAGGAATATTATGTATATCTAAACATAACTACAACCAACGTCCATGGGATATAAGAGCCCTAATCATTCTAAGTCTAAACATTACGACAGTTAACAAACTGTTTTTGAATCATTTAAAATAATTTAAATTAACAAGACTCTGATCAAGTAAACAAAAGTGATAAATTACGCAAATGACATTATTTGTAAACGTAATAAATCCTCAATCTTAAGAATATGGGTTAGTCTAGATGTCAAACACGCTCCATTTAGTGGGAATAATCCTACGTCTTTGCTGAGATTTGAATCATAACATAACTTGATAATAATTCCCCTTGTCTCCAACGAACTATGCTTGACATTTACGAACATTATGAAATGTTTATTAGCCCGGGGTATGGTTCAAATATTATTATGATGAAATGTCTGTTTTACTCATCTTGTACAAATAACATATAAATCTCAAAAAAAATGCCGTACATACTTGAAATTTATCATTGTGTTTCTCACAATAGCTATTAGATTTTCTATTGTGTATATAATAGGTTAACATGGTATAAAATAAATAATTATCCAGATAAATCCTATGTTTTTGATTTCTCCATCGTAAGGTTGCCTGGTAGAAATTGCCTGTAAATGTGCAATAACCCATTCTACTTTTTTTTCTGTACAATAAAGAATAAAAATAAAAAAGTGGCTGTGAACGTCGGTGGCTCATTGGTGTGGACTTTAGCGCTCCGATTGTACCATGGCTCCAGGTACAGGTTCAAATCCCGCCACGTACTAATGTCTTTTCGAAATTATAAATACGTTTATCCGACGCTCTTACAGTGAAGGAAAACATCGTGATGAAACCTATTATGGGCACTGATCAACGGATAAACATATTTATATACTTTATTTTTGTAAATACATACATATTATATAATAATAATAATAAACTTTTATTGCACATAAAACATATTACAAGGGAAAACATGGACAGAACAAAAAGTGTACAAATAAGGCGGTCTTATTACTAAAAAGCAATTTCTTCCAGACAACCTTCAGAAGAGGATACTTTATTAATAATGATTAATTGGCTGTGCAAAAAGTTAAACCTAAGTATATAAAAATAATAAAATACAATAAATATAATTTCAAAACATACATACACAAATACATACATATAAACAGTATCTACGCATATACCTTAGATGAAATATTATATACATACATTCACATAAGTGCTATCAAACTATAAGAAGAGAAAGAAAAAGAAGAGAAATTTAAAATTCCGGTGTCAAGTATGAAGTATACGGGGAATTAGAGACAGGAAATATGATTTAACACGAGATTTGAAAATGGTAAGGAGTGAGAAACATGGACACCCATACATAGGAACACCCGTACTAATACAAACAGACGCGTTCTAGACCATAAATGTTTGTACTGCCCAAGGGTCGAACCCAAACCCCTTTCTGTGATAGCCGTTTCTTAAGCGAAGGATTCTCAAATACTCTTATTAGAATCAAAATAGGTAATACTAGGTACTTAGATAACAAAATTTGATACATTGCTTTGAATTTCAATATGAACTTTAAACATCCTATAAAGTTATTTTGTGTGTACTCATATCTTTTTTCACATGCTCAAATACGAATGTGATTGCTTACCACCTAAAGCGTATATAGCGAATACAACCGAGTCTTTGCAGATTTCCGAGGCCTTCTTAAGTGATGAGGAATTTAAATATTTCCGATTAAGCGAAAAAAACCTCGTTTGAATTGCCGCGGGATTGAAGGAAATCAGCGCGGGATTACTTTTGCCTATAGCTTTCATCCTCTCTCGTAGAGTACAGTCACGGCAACAAGTGTTAGCATAAAACTTCAAAGCACACTTGTTTAAAGGTATAGATTAAAAAGATACCGGAGTTCAGAAAGCAATATCGTTTCCTTGTTTGTTTAGTTCGTGTTCAATCTATGTCTGAGACTGGAATGTTTAGGGAAGCATTTCGATATTGATTTCAATTCTGATCAGCCGTGGTAATTATAGTTTTATTTTTTGACGACCCATTTGGTGTAATGGTCGAGACGTTGGCTGCTACACCAATAGTTCCGGGTTCGATCCCCGGGCAGTACAAACATTTGTGTGCATGAACATATCTGTTTGTAATGGTCTGTGTGTGGTCTGGTGTGTTTATCCGTTGTTTAGTACCCATAATACATGCTTTACGCTTTACATGGGGCTAAATGGCGCTGTGTAAATGTCTGTGGGTATTTATTTATTTATATCTGAATCTTAGTAGACACTAAAACTAAACACAAAACGCGTTCGCGGTATTCATTTTTATTATATATGGAAATAAAGGCCTAGTATACAAGTTTCGGGACTTAAGTCAACTACGTGCAAGTGCCATACATATAGGATGTACGTCCTTAGAAAGTATTGTGGAAAGAGGTTACAATATAGAAGTTTCATTTTCTTTAGAAATTATTAAAAAAATAGCAGGTAATGTAATGTAAAATGTTAAATTTGTAAACAGTTAACTTTAACTGTAAGACTTTTGTTCTTACAAGTACGCAAATGTGATTCCAACTAAATGTCAGAACGCCTCTACAACTAAGCGGGTATTCTGCGAGAAATCATGAGACTCTAAAAAAAATTAACAAACTTGATGCAAGGAAATAGGTGATAGGTCATTTATTTTTAACCGAATGACAGAATATGTACAAATTATTTTAACTGACTTGAAAGGCTTTTGTTTTCACAAGTACCATGTATTTCCCGCAAATGTGGTTTCAGCTAAACGTCAGAATAACTTTGCAACTAAGCGTGTATGCGTGTATTGTATACTAATCATGGTTTCTTGTAAATGGTTGGATAGACACGTAACTGTCCATGAAATAAGGTGTTTAAAATGGAATATATGATTTAATATACCTATGAACATTTGCGCAGCGATCCTAAAAATGGTAAAAAAACGTTATGTATTATTCCTTGCCGGTATTAATTCTTTATTTTATCATAATTTTTTTGTACTATATTAAAATTTCGAACAAATTGTATTTCCAAGTGGTACAAAATTCCTTATTCATATTTTTTGTATTCAAAGCTTTATTACATTTGATTTAGTAATACATTTTATAGATCTACTTACTATCTATATGTTGGTTAGGTTAGGGTGTTTCATGTTGAATCCGTCTTGTGGGCCTTTGGCATAGAGAGGGGATTTCCTCACGCTTTACAAAAGAGGTTTCGAATAAACAGTTCGTCGGTATATTCCAATCGAATATCGTAATAGCGCTTGCGTATATGAAAGAAATAGAAACAATATTACAATACTGACTTCATACCACACATTTCAAAAATTAGCGTCAGTTTTCATAAAATTGCTCGAATTCGATAGTCTAGGTATAAAGGCTTTTTATTATATTTTGTACATGCTTACATCCAATACTCCAGTGATTGTAGAAGATGTAAGCGGCAGCTTTCAAAGTTAAACTATAGATTAAATTTAGATCTGAACATTGTAAAATAATATATCAAAAAGTTGGATGCTATGTAAGGAGGCATGGAATGGCTAATGAAATAGCTTACTGCGGCATATACATACATGGGTTTGTAAGTACTTGTACATATGATACTGCTAGTCCCTAATGAAAGTTCACACCAATTAAACAGACAGCTTAGTAAGCTTACTTTAAGGTAAGATTTTTTTAAATGTACAGTTACTAACTTGTACTCGTGAGTTTTTTTATGTATACGAGTATATATCATTATTCAACAATCTAGTTAATCCCTAAACTCCATAAGCTTATTTAGCCCGGAGAGATATAAATATCTCTATTAAATCCAAAACACAGTTCATGCAAGTTGGCCAAGTTCAATTATATATTAATATAACTTCACCTGAGCGTAGCACAAGAGGAATATTTAAGTCAAAGTTGACAGCTAATTTCGCGGATGGAAACTAATCAGGGTTAGTTCTGGTGAGGCGGTTCTACAAGATGTGCTCAAGTAATTAGCCACGAATTCGGTAACCGATTATGGACATGCTGATTCGGATTCAACCAGAGATTGCTGTATTCAGGAGTCTCAATTAATCCCGAACAGATTTCCCGTTGATCAAATTACTTGGTTGTCGTGCCGGGTGTAAAATAATTTTATGAAAATCGGGAGCGAACGCCAAATTGCGTACGGTGGGCGATATACTTGCACGTAGGGGAAACATTCTGTTCAAATTTGGGAATACGGGGCATAGCTCTTGAGTGGTTCCGAGACTACCTATCAAACAGAAGCCAGACTATTAAAGTAGGTGATTGTCAGAGTTCTACTCTCTCAGTCGTTTATGGTATCCCGCAGGGAAGCACGCTTGGTCCTTCTCTTTTTCTAGCCTATGTCAATGGTTTATGCGAACTCCGAATTGAGAACTGTAATACATTGGCCTTTGCCGACGATACGGTTTAATTTTTCGAGAGAAACGTGGTCTCATATAAAGGAGTCGGCTGAAAAGGGACTTGTCACTGTAATGAATGGCTTGATGACAATCTCCTTACTATCAATGTACCAAAGAAATATGTATGTTTCAGAATTTCCAAAGTAAAGCGTCCACCTCTGACTTCAACATAAGGGCGCATGCCCTTCATTGCCTGAAAGATGGTAAACTGGATCCCCTTTGCCATTGCCCTGTTCTTGCCCATGTTGAATCTCACAAGTATTTAGGTATATTGATAGACCACAGCTTAAACTGGAAACCTCATATAAGCACTCAGCAAAGGATCCGCAACTTCTCCACATTTTTAGAAACCTCCGTGAATGTGCGGATTCTAATCTCACTACAAAAATTTATTTTGCGCTCTGTCAGTCTCTCAATAACATATTGCATACCTGTATGGGGGGGAGCAGCTGCATCACATCTATTGGAGCTGGAAAGAGCGCAAAGGGCTGTAATCAAAGTAATGTTACGGAAACCCAGGAAACATCCAACTGATCCTCTTATAAGGAAGCCAATGTCCTAACAGTCAGACAATTATTTATTTTGCAATCAGTTCTTCGCTATCATATCACTACAGTGCTCCTCCTCCTTCTCAGGATAAGAGAAGAAAAGAACATACTGATTTACCCTCATATAAGACCACATTGCTCAAAGACAGCAATCTTATACTGCACCTTTTCTGCACAGGTACTTCAATAGTTCCAATAATATAATCCGCATGAGTAGAACGCACCTGAAATCAACACTAAAGACTATTTAACGGCTCTTGGTTATCATGCAACGGAGAAAATTCTTAAAGTTAATTTTAGCCACTAGATAACTATAACTAAATGACGTACGCAAGATCATAACATTGACAACTTTACCTTCCACAACTCACTAATGGACTACACACCTGGTTTTCAACACATCGCACTTATTCAACATCAGATATTACAATAAATATAGATAACATGCAACCATTCATTCTCACCACACATTTAGTACAAATAAATAAGTAAGTCGGCTACTACACCAAGGGTTCCGGGTTCGTTCCCGTGCAGTGCAAACATTTGTGTGCTGACATGTCTGTTGGCGTGGGAGTTTTCAATGCGTAATATGTACATAAGTTTGTTTATCTGTTGTTTATTTATACACATTGATTTATTTTTGGCTTTCCTACGTAGTGAAATAATAACATAACAACCTAAATTCAATACTGCAGAAGCAAAAAGCATGTGGGATGGTAATTTTAATTGCACGATAATGGTCCGAAACCTATAAATTGTACCACATGCTACCTTGAAAGTAAACACAATGTCCGCTAGCGAATGTTGCTTGCTTTGAAAACGGTGGGTTAGATAGGTAACCTACCGTGTTTTCAAAATACCCTACAATGTTTTTATTTTTGTTTGTGTAGATGTGCTTATTTTATACACAATATATTTTAATTATGAATGCTACGATATTATTCTTAAAAGGATCACTGTAAGAGGTGGAGGGTTGATAACCTGAAATACAGAGTCATCCTAGTCCGGGTGTCAACCCCATAAGTATTTTATTTACTGTGTTGTAATTTATGTTTGTAAGCTTGTGATTTATGGTGAGAAATAAACTTATTATTATTATTATTATTATTATTAAGGATAGGTGTAGTTTCCATGTGTAAAATAGCTTGCGTTTTTGGTGATTTATCGGAATTCATCCAGTCCACTGCTGGACATAGGTTTCCCCCATTTTGCGCCAGATATTCCGGTCCTCCGCTTTTCTCATCCAGCCTCCACCAGCGACCTTTCGCTCATCGTAGGTCAGCCGTAGTAGTTTTTCGTATTTGTGTAGTGTAGGTAACCGTCCGCGCCTCCATCGGCTATTGCCAGCCTGGTTCCTGCATCTTAAAAAGTTGGTGATAGAAACGAAGTTTAGAGTTGAGTTGAGTCATACTTTATTCTACTACACTTCCCCACAACACTAGACTTATTTTAACTTACTTACTTACTTCCTTTCGCCATCTCCGTCCGTATTTCCTTTCGCCATCTCCGTCCGTATTTCCCTAAGTATCTATGATAGCGCTTCAAATATTTAATTGATATATTTTTAGTATGCCATAAGTATTTAATTTCTAAAATAACGTTTTCGTTTACTGAATGTTGATTAAAGTAAATATTAATCAAATAATTAATTATATTATTGTAAAATTAGTTTGCCATCATTTATTTTTGTATTAAAATAGCCTTACTTTTAGAAATGAATTGCTGTTAATACTCTCAAGATGTTTTCAAACACTACTATCGTAAAACTGAATCCGGTTTTGACAAGTTGCCCGAAGCGTGCACGTGCAACTTGTTTACACCTTGCTATAAAAGGAGCGCCAACGGCTGCATTGGATCATTCTGTGCCGAGCTGTTGTCGAGTTAACATCGCACTGTACAAATTGAGTGTTTGACTAAATAAATAACGTATAGAGTAACCTGTGGTTTTTATACGTAGTTATGCAAACTCCAACATCAGAAGCTGAGATGCCCATGGACAACGCCCAACAAAATATAAGAAGACACTCGCCGGAAATCCTGCATAGTAACACCATGACAAGTCCGACTAGGTGTTCTCCTATAATTCAGGAGCCAGAACAAATAAGAATCGACGCTAAAGAAAAAGAATTACTATTGCTCAGACGGCAAATTGCTCTTATGGAACAAGTGCTACTTCAACAGAACCGTATGACTTCTACACAAGGACCTCGTAGCCTGGCTGAAATCTATCTCGCAGAATTTGACCCAGACAATCACCAGCTCACTATCAAAGAATGGTGTCAACAAGTGGACTCTTTGATTACACTGCGTGGATACCCGCAGCAACTCGCAATGATGAAAGCCTTATCGTGCCTTAAGGGAAGAGCTAAGGCCTGGGCCGATTCAAACGCATATGGACTAGCAAATTGGGCAGACTTGAAGAAAGAACTTATCTGTCAATTTGGAGCAGAGACCAGGTATATTTATTTTGTCACCAAGTTTCGGGAATACACTTCTAATGACGCCAAAAATTATGCAGAGTATGTAACCGAAGCCTGGAGATTATTTTCAAAGATTTCTCCCAATGCACCGAATGACCTCATGATTGAAGCAGTCATTTCCGGAATAAGACCAAAATTTTACCAAGCTGAATTGCTAAGAGCAATGCCAAAATCACAAGCAGAACTAATTGCTACTCTTAACAATTACCGCAAAAGACCAGCACCCGTTGAAAACGATCTTACAGAAAATATTTCGACTTATAAACGACCTCGACTTGAACGCTCAGAAAACGCTCAAATACTTTGCAAAAAATGTAACAGGCGAGGACATCTAAGTCAAGACTGCAAGACGCCTTTTTGTCACATCTGTAAAAAATCAGGACATACCAGTAATAACTGCTGGTCCAGGACTTCAAGCAAGACATCTTTACAACCAGAGGCTCACCTTATCCAGAAATCATGCCTGAACTGCGTGCCTGCACAGATTGGTAATGTAACTTTATCCTGTCTCATAGATACTGGTGCTGATTGTTCCCTTATTAGTAAAAAAATATCTGGGTCGATACCTGGCAGTCGTGAAACAAATTTATTGCAATTACGTGGTATTGGTGGCCAATTAGTAACTTCCAATGGAACAATCGACACCATTATATCTGTCACTGGAGTAACGTTTGAGGTTAAACTACATGAGGTTGAAAATCTATCATACAATGTAATTTTAGGTATAGATTCTCTGCGTACACCCGGGCTTAAAATTGAAATTTCAAATAGTGGCATATCAATTGTAAGAGTCCCTTTTGTCGGTCAAATTCAAATAGATTCTTTGACCTTTAAACTCGATACTGACTTAGCAGACAAATCCGATTTGGAAAAGGTTCTTTTAAAACACTCCGCAGCCTTTGGAATTACAACGCCTATTAAAAAAGTTAAAACTGGATGCCTTCAAATTCGTTTGAAGGATCCTAACCGTATTGTTTGTAGACGACCATATCGCCTTGCTCCTATTGAACGCGAAAAAGTAAAAGATATAGTTAATGATTTAAAGATTAAAGGAATAATAAGAGACAGTTGTTCTCCTTTCGCAAGTCCAATTCTTCTCGTAAAAAAGAAAAATGGGGACGATCGCCTATGCGTTGATTTTCGTGAACTAAATGCAAATACCACTCGTGATCATTACCCACTGCCTTTAATTCAGGACCAAATTGATAAACTTGGTACAGCAAAATATTTTACTTCACTTGATATGGAAGCAGGGTTCCATCAAATACCGGTTCACGAAGATTCCATAGCCAAAACCGCGTTTGTAACTCCGGATGGCCAATATGAATACCTCACTATGCCTTTTGGCCTATGTAATTCACCTTCTGTATATCAAAGAGCTATCAATAAAGCTCTTGGTGATTATAAAGATAATATTGCTCTTGTTTACATAGATGACGTTCTTATACCCTCAGAAACAATAGCTGAAGGCCTTGAACGTTTAGACTTGGTATTACAAAGATTGTCAGAAGCTGGCTTCTCCTTAAACAAATCTAAGTGCAAATTTTTAAAACAATCAGTAGAATACCTAGGAAACATAATAGAAGATGGTAAAGTAAAACCGAGTCCCCACAAAATAATTTCATTAAAAAAATCTAGCCCACCTAAAAATGTTAAAGAAGTTCGCCAATTCAATGGTTTGGCCAGTTACTTTCGTCGGTTCATTCCAAATTTTTCCCGTACCATGTCCCCACTGTATGATCTCACTAAAAAAGATGTGAAATTTGAATGGTCTAATGCTCATGAAATGGTTAGGCAAAGCATTATAAATTATCTCACATCAGAGCCGATCTTAAGCATCTTTAACCCATATTTACCTATTGAAGTTCATACAGATGCAAGCTCTTTAGGGTATGGCGCTATGTTGATTCAGATTGATGGTGAAAGACGGAAAGTTATTAGTTACTTTAGTATGCGAACAACTCAGTCAGAATCGAAGTACCACTCCTATGAGTTAGAAACATTAGCCGTCGTCAAAGCCCTAAAACACTTTCGCCATTTTCTTTATGGACACCATTTTACAGTAATTACTGATTGTAATGCCCTTAAGGCTAGCCGTACAAAAAAAGAATTAACTCCCAGAGTTCATCGATGGTGGGCATATCTCCAAAATTTTGAGTTTGACATAAAATATCGCAAAGGTGACCATATGTCCCATGTGGATTATCTTAGTAGAAATCCAACCGTTAATGTTTTTATGAAAGACCCATCTTGGATAATTGTTGAGCAAGAACGTGATAATGAACTTAAACCTATCCGTGACTCAATAATAAACAATGACGTTTATGATCCAAAATATAGTCTTAAAGATAATGTTTTGATGATTTCCATTCAAACTAAAAATAGGAAGACGGTTGTCCGAACGGTAGTTCCAAATGCTCTGGTACATAACTTTATTAGTCGATATCACGAGACACTAATGCACGCCGGCTGGGAAAGAACTCTTGAAAAAATAAGAGAACAATTTTGGTTTTCTAACATGACTAAAAGAGTACGTTCATTTTGCAATCAATGCCTCAGTTGTAAAATTGGCAAAGGGGTCTCCGGCCGACAACAAATAGATCTTCACCCAATAGACAAAATATCAATTCCATTTCACACAATACACATTGACTTGATGGGTAATTTGACCGGTTGTGATAAAAAAGCCTATGCATTTGTAGCTATAGACGCATTTACAAAATTCGTTTTAATACATCCGTTACGTGATAAAAGCACTAGTTTGATCCTAAAAAGTCTTCAAGAAATAATCAATCTTTTTGGAACCCCTGATAGAATAATTTCAGATAGGGAACCGGCTATTATGTCCAAGGATATACAAAGTTTCTTTAAATCTGGTAATATTGAACATCACGCTATAGCTCGTGGAGTACCAAGGGCCAACGGTCAAGTGGAAAGGTTGATGCGTACAATAAGAGATCATTTAAGCGTAGTCTCCCAAAGTTATAACAAACCATGGATATCTAAATTAGGAGAAGTCCAACTTTCAATTAATACAACGATATCCAAGACAACTGGATACTCTCCACTTCAATTACTAATTGGAAAAAAAAGTTCCCCTCCAGCTATCCATGAACTAACACTAATTGAAGACGACACTGACAGAAATGAATTAAGACAAGACGCCACTAACAGAATGGCCGAACAAGCCAGACAATCTAAACATCGTTTTAATACTAGAACTGCCAAAATAATCCCTTTTAAACTTAACGATTTTGTTCTGTGTAAGGATACTCAATGGTCGAATAACAAACTAGGGCCCAAATTTTTAGGACCATACAAAATAACAAAAGTTTTAGCCAATGATAGATACGAAGTAAAAAGTATAAAACCTGGATCAAGGAAAATAACAGTAGTTTCACATGAACATGTGCGCCCTATACCAACACCTTTGTATATTGACCAAATAATAAATGAAAATGTTAGTGATAATGAAACAAAATAATTCTGACAACTGTTCATACATATATAACCGTGATAGCAAATACAAATGTAAGCTATAGTACAAGAAAAGAGCACACATGATGCCAAGAAAAGAGCAAACATGATGGCCAGAAAGAAAGAGCACGCACGCATGATGCCAAGAAAAGAGCACATAGAATGCCACACAGACTGCCAATAAAAGAGCACAAATGTGCCACGAAAACAGCACACAGTGCAATGACAGAAAAGACCATTAAAAGTGGCATTAGTAGCACGAAAAAGAGTACTTCCGAACTTGCTAAAAAAAAAAAAAAAAAAAAAAAAAAAAAAATGGAGAATGAAAATTACACACAATCCCATTTAATATAATACGAAGTGCATGATACTATTAAAATTTAAGGCACATTGTTTTCTACAGGGCAACGGGAATAAACTGTTGTGGCGCTCAGAGCACGAGCACCTTCTCAGAATGGCCGTGATAGCGCTTCAAATATTTAATTGATATATTTTAGTATGCATAAGTATTTAATTCTAAAATAACGTTTTCGTTTACTGAATGTTGATAAAGTAAAATATTAATCAAATAATTAATATTTATTGTAAAATTAGTTTGCCATCATTTATTTTTGTATTAAAATAGCCTTACTTTTAGAAATGAATTGCTGTTAATACTCTCAAGATGTTTTCAAACACTACTATCGTAAACTGAATCCGGTTTTGACAAGTTGCCCGAAGCGTGCACGTGCAACTTGTTTACACCTTGCTATAAAAGGAGCGCCAACGGCTGCATTGGATCATTCTGTGCCGAGCTGTTGTCGAGTTAACATCGCACTGTACAAATTGAGTGTTTGACTAAATAAATAACGTATAGAGTAACCTGTGGTTTTTATACGTAGTTATGCAAACTCCAACATCATATATTTCAAATGTTCGTGGGGTGAGGATCAAATTACGATTTCTAGTGAAGTGCTAACTTTTCTTCTCAAAATAATCATAATGAGGACGTTTGCACTAAAATAAAAAGACAGTGCACGTAATTTACAACTGCGTATTCAAAATGTTGAGCTACACAATTTAAACGTGAAATAATTGTTAATATTAGCTTCATTCGTGCAATAATATATCAACCCAACAAAATGAGCTTCAAGCGAATCATATTCGAGTCTTCACCAACGAAGGCGCTTAATTAGAGATGATTTATTGCGACTGTTTTAGTACAGCTATACATTTTCGCTTGCGATCTGAAACGTAACGTGTTAGATATTTTAATATTCGTTGGATTTTAAAGTTTCGTATTAATCAACTGTGCAGTGACTGATGCCACGTCGTATGATTAATAAACGCAGTTTATTTAATGACTGTATTTTATTCATATGTTGGCAAACGAGTCGACGCATTGTTGACGATCCATGTGTGAATGGTTAAGATGTCAGCCTCTACACCAGGATTCCGGGTTCGATATCCGGGCAGTACAAACATTCATATTAATTTAAAAATCCTTTGTTTTGTATCTATATTACAGCTGTGTGAAGATATTTATTAGTATTTATAATTATTCCGTGCTCCGGATGGCATTTTAGGGCAAGCCGTGAGTCCCAGCTACAACCCTAGATGCAGTCGTTTATACCCATCAATCAACATCCACATATACAGCGTAGGTGGCCAATTGGTGTGGATCGTTGCCTTCCGATCTGGAAGGTGCAGATTCAAATCCTGCCACGTATCAATTTCATTTCGAATTTCCGAAATTATATGTACGTTTAACCGACGCTCTTATGGTGAAGGAGAAACCTTAAAGAAACCGATGCACGCCTGCGAAAAGATTCAATGGTTGTGCGTGAAGTCGGACAATCCACATTGGGCCCGCGTGGACGACTAAGGCCTCCACACCCTATACGGTTTGACTCGTGCCTCACGAAGTGGGGATGTTTAATGAGCTGATGATGATGAATCATTTTGCACATTGGGCCTGCGTGATATGTTTTCACGTCTAACAGCTCATTTTAAAGTAAAGATAATATCAAAGATCAGTGATAATATGTTTGGCAAGCCATTTTCATTTCTTCAGTCATTTGTAAAGATATATGTGTGCCTTCCTTTAGCTATATGACACGTAAACATACATATTAAGGCGAAAATTGTTTATCCTATTGTTGCCGACTGTTCGATCCATTCCTGGCGTCATTCTCTGCTCCCTGCATGTGACCTAGTTCCCGATTATCCTGCCCATACATTTTGTTGCAGCGATTTTTGTCAGCGCGGCCGTAGAATGTTTTCGAATTCAAACCCGCGTTGGTTTATCAAACTTTTTTTCCTTTTCATTGTTGAATATGGAACAAAAGCACTGTATTTAGAATTGTTACAGTTTCAACCTGTGGACGGAATTTTGTGTGTTTGGCAACCTGTGTGGTGAAGTAATTTTATTTTGGTTCAAACTTTAACAAAAAAATATTATAAAACATATAATCTATTATTGTATTTTTTAAAAAATAGAAATATATTATTTAGATATAATCTATTATTATATTTTATTTAAGTGCCAATTTTACAGTGTTGAATATGGAACAAAAACACTATATTTAGAATTGCATCGTGATATTCATAAAACCAATCTGATGATTAACGTTTGCGATAATTAACTGCTCCATCGTCAACTGAACCGCTACCATATCTTAAATATTACACATATAATGTTTTGGATTATCTAAATTCAAATGAAGTAAGTATACTAATATTTCTTGCACAGAAGTATTAATATAAGAGTCGAATGAAACTATTAAAGGTTACAGTAGGTACGGATTCATATTCAAATCAGTTGGATGAAACGCGGCATGAGAACTCGACTGTACTTTGACTCCATTTTCGCCGGTCGACATAACAAAGAAGGGCTTATGCGGATAACAAATGTTTTTCTAGGGCTTTCCCGCTCGTGGATAAGGGCCCATGCGGTTACAGACACGGAGCGATTCGTAAAATTTAATCAATTCGCTAAAAAAAGTCGGGGCTGGATTGAAAGATTTATTACTGCCACGGGATTACTTGTGTGGTTTCGTCGAGTTTGAATATTGAAGCGGGCAATTACTTTTAATTGCTTTATATTTTGAGGATAAACCGGAATTGTTTGGTAAACAATTCCCATTTGATTGTGAAGTACAATCAGCTCGATAAATTTCACATAGAATTCTCTATTTTTTTTGCGATTCGCACACATTGGAAAAATAATAATACCGGTTAAATTAACTTGTTCGTCAACTCGGTCGCCTATATAAAGTACAGACTAATAAAAACCGTTTCACCCGGGTTTTATTAGTCTGTACTATATAGGACCAAACCAAAAAAGTATGGTATTTAAGAATACATTTCTTGTTTAGATCGATGCATGATCCGGGCGTCGTGGGTTCGAATCCCACTGGGAGACTACAGACAGTAATAAGTCACTGTGAGCTTTCTCCAAGTTTGGTTAGGACATTGCAGGATGAGACACTTGATTGTCTGGAAAGAAAGGTGATTTCATGCTTTGGAGGCCACGTTAAGTGACGGAGGTCGCGGCTACTGTTTTGCGATTGTAGTTGTTAATATTTACCAATCCGTACAGGGACCACAGCGTGGGTTAAGGTCCAAAACTAAAGTATCTCTATTGTACGCTAAAGATTGATCATGATCATGATGATGATGATGAAATATTTCTCATAGTACTCAAATCTTGTTTCGGTAAAACGTATGTTTCTTGTTTCCTTAATATTCTTTGTTATTTTAAAATGCACTTCTCTTTAAAAAGCTTTGTTTCCGAGTGCAGGTTGAACTATGCGTAGATATTTCAGTAGTGATGTTGAATTCTAAAAGCTGAGCTTTTACCGGCTTAAAAAAAGGCAAAATGTGAATATGATATAGACTAGAGGTACTTCACCTGTATTTAATCCTTTAACCGCCGCTGACGGATATATTCAACAGAAACAATTGATTTTCTATTGGGTACAGAATCCTGGCGGTTAAACAGTTGTTGGAGCGCGGGCGGCCTCGGGAAGGATCGGCATCGATTTGTGATCATCGGTGATCCGCGGGCGGTCAACCATGATGCCCGCCACTTCGGCTTCACACCGCGTACGCACCGGTCGCGATTTCCACTCTTATATTTCGGTCAAGTTCACGAGTAAACCTTATTACCAGTCCACCATCCAGTACGTGACGGGATTTGAACCTCAGCCCTCCCGGTAGGAGGGCAACAGTCCACACCATTGAGCCACCGACGTTCTACAATGTGCTCGAAAATGTTCGTACCGTAAGTTTTTTTTATGTGATAGCGGGCAAACTAGCAGACAGCTCATCTATGGTAAATGGTACCGTCGCCCATCTACACTTGCAATACCAGAGGGCAAAGAAATGCATTGAGCTTGAAATACATTAGAATGTGCTTTTTGCTATGTGCAAACAGATTACGGCTTCACCGAATAAATGGCGAGCGCAGATGATTCTCAGCCTAAACATGTCTAACGTAGATATTCAGACGACCTTTAATACAGTCTGTTCAAATAAAAAACAAACGTATTTACCAAATTTCTATGAATAATTAATGATACAGGGGTCGGTTTCTTCTGAGCAATCTAAAGAAAGAGGTTTTCCATGTAGCGGTGCATATAATTACATTAATGCCTGCTTAGCATAAGGTATAGAATCTTTCAACCTGAGTGGACGATAATGGAAACCGCTCACGAAGCTACTACAGGTGAATGGAGTTTTTGGATCAGTGTTGCTAAACGATCGACAGTTTGACTATCGACAGTTGATTTACAAAATCATCTTTATTATCTAAAGTTTTCACAATCATCGTCATGATCTAGGGGCACGAGCTTACCTGTGAATTGTGTTAAGGCCTTAGTCGTCCACCCAGCCTAGTGTGGTCAACTTTACGTAAATCTCTTCGCAAGTGTGCGCAGGTTTCCTCACAATGTTTTCCTTCAACTTAAGGGCGTCGGATAAACGTTAATGTAATTCCAAACAATGTTTCAATAGTCAGCAGATTTAGTATCGATACCAATTTTATTATCGATGTAATTTTTCTGTGTCAATAGGATTATGCTTATAGGGCTATCGATAGTGTATCCACACTAACCTAACTATCGGTAGTCGACTATAGAGCGACAAATTGTTTTGGATTATGCTACGGTTACTTGGGTGTTATTGATAACACCTAACGTATAATATTTAGATGGGATTGTATAGAAAGCGACGATGATACATTTGTAATGGCTGCACTATCCGCTATTGAACCAAGGATTCGAAGGCTGTTTGTATTGGTATGCGTGTTTAGTTTATTTACAGCAATTCCGTTGACAATAGGACTTAGCGTACCTTGCTGAATGCCGCTCAGCTCAACTGAATCCTGCTACTAGCTTGTTTTTTTAAGCCGTGCCGGTTAAATATGAGGGTTTGACCCAGGTTTTTTCTTGCACAACCCCGAGAATGATGTCGTCGGCGCATCAGTTGGGGCATGTCCTGTCCAGATTAATGCTGAGCCGAATTCGCCGGGAAGATTCATTTTGTTCGGTATAAGTATGCTTATCCGTAATTGTTTAGTACCCATACTTCGAGTAACTTAATTGGGGCTAGATGGTGTTTATATAAATCCCTGTAAATACTTATTTGTTTTTAAATAAACAACAGCAGACCATACTTATATTTTTTTGTATGCTAAGGTTCTAATAATAAATTATATTGGAGAAACATGTTACGAAATATATTACACGAAGGATTATTCTCGTGGCATATCACTTTGGAAAAACATGTGTGATTAATATGGATTGTTGGTTTTTGCAGACTACGACGTTCACACCTGAGACTTTTGATATATTGTACAAAGAATTTGAGTATGGATACTCTTCCGTATTGTTTTGTATTTTTATTGTTATTTTTTGGATATGCTGGTTTTTTTTGCTATTTTTTTAATGAGACATGAATATAAAAAAATAGAAATAGGTAGCTAATTAAAGTTTATCATAAATAAGAATTTCATATGCAAATAATATTTCAGAGACAAATGCATTTCGATAAAATGAATCTAGCAATACCAAAGTAAATAATAATAGCAGTGCCTAAGTAAATAATATGGCTGTGGCCAATACCATCATGAATTTGCTAAGTTTCTTAAACAAACAAAGAAAGAAAGAAACATGTTTATTAGCCACAAATATTTACAAAACAATTACTGGAGAGAGAAAAAACAAATGTATAAAAAGAGTAAGACAAAAACAAAAGGTAAATAATTTCTTAGAACCTAGTGGCCAATCAGGTGCAGCCTCAGCATAAACTACAGTAGTAAGGAAACTACTTCAGCACTGATATCCTGGCAAAACACCTAAAAGGTATTTAAAATTCTAAATTGTAGTTCTTTCAATAATGATAGGAATAATGTTCCAGCATTTAAAGCGATGCTCAATGCTTCATGGTAAAATGAAATGAGTGATCTAAAACCGTTTCGAAAATAATATGCAGATATTAAATTACAGACTGAAGATTTATAAGAAACCCTCGAGGCATCTAGCTTATAACAGTCAGTCAGACTATCGTTAACATAGCAAGTCTCGAATATTCCATCAAATAGAAAAATATCTCTGCCTTTTGTAGATATATTTCACCCGCGGCTTCGCTTGCGTCCTGTTTTGGGTCTTAAAACAAATTTTATTTTAATACGCTACTGTAGACGATATAATCTTTTCATTTGGGGATAGAACGCTGAACAATTTTTTCGGATTCTCGTAAAAAAGTTCTATTCCTGATTAAAGGGATATATTTTAGGGGTTAAGAAATTACTACATATCAATAAGGCATGTTTTGTATTTTTTTCCTCAATGATAACTGCTGTTCGCCGCTGATGGCCTTTACATCTTCACCACGCGATTGGCGAACTAAGATGGCTTTCCGCCTTAAACCTTTAATGTGACTGGTTCCAGATTTACAAACAAAAATACTGCACAAGTCTTTTTGTTAGTGACTAAATCCGCATACGATTATTTCCACATAAAAAATTGCGGAACGCTTCATACAAACTTCCATACCCATTTTAGAGTAGTGGGAGATCAGAAAGAGACAAAAATTAGGAGCATATTTCACTTTATTAAAGGTAACGTACTGATTTCTAAAAAAATAGATTTCTCAATTTTATAATCTAATGAAATATACATTACGTCGTCCAAAATTTGTGATCAGGGACAAATTGATTGACGTGGATTTTAGGTTATCTCTGTTATTGACTTTGTCTGAAATTGCTTCGATTTTATTGAAATCTTAATCAAACCAATCTACCTATTTCAATCTAATAGAAACCATTCTTGAATTCTTTTTTAATATTGATCACCGGTAATATTATTGTTTTGTAAGAAGATGATGAGTTGAATAATGCATATGGTGACTGACATTCTCTATTGAAGTCTTCGATAAGTCATATGATATGTAGAAATGTTGCGGATGCAAATTCGAATAAGTAATTTTATCTCGAATAGGTATATACAAACATAACTATCGCAGAACTACCTAAAAGTCCGATGCTGATAATTATTTACACGGACTTCCTTCAGTTTTGCAATAACTAAAAACTAACTCACACTAAAAAAGAATAACCGTTCTTTAAACGAACTTAACTATGTATTCAGCAACTCGCCATTAGCTTTGAATCTCTTGTTTGAAATAGGCTGCGCTTTTTGACCACGGTCTGGCAAATATTTACGTGCATCAGCGTCGAATAAAACCGCCGATACAAAAAAGACTTATTACGTAGTTTATCAAAGTGCCAGCAGTGAGGAAGTAGCGGTTAACGATGAGCAGAGGTCGGATTTGAAATGTCGATAAAAATATAAATGGAACAAATTAAATGTAAAATGGTTTGGGTGCGTATTATTTCTAAAATATAACTTAAAATAAGGAGAGTTAATGGTTTCATTTTGTTTTATAACTTCATTAGCTTTATCATGATGTGTTTCAATAAATAGAAATAAAGAAACCTTAAATGTCAATTTTATACAAAATCATAAATGCCATAAAAGCCAGCGACGTTAGATGGTTTTATTATTTTTATACGCTACTTTAAAAGTGCAAATATTTATTCTTGATATAAATCAAAAAGCCCAAATGTTTAGACTGCAGGTCTCTTTTCATATAGCTGTATAGCCATTTATTTTGTCATCAGTCTTAACCGGCAAATGACAAAATGTTAATTAAATTAAATTATGATTTTCGGTCTTTCCTATATAAGCCCAAAAATACGTTCACATACGGAACAACACTACTGTTTACCGATCTGTATCATATCCTTTCTATACCAGAGTTTGATATATCGCGCCTTGTATTGTCTGAAGGAAAATCGCCCACAGAATTCACAAGTTAGAATCATGGTTCTCTTGTCGAGAGCGTCTTTGAACATTCAAAGAAAAATAAATATAATCCAACATCATTATCTGAGAAATTTAATACGAATCGTGGGTGCGCTGTAGCCGATTAATTAGTATGAGATAACGTTACAATTCTAATAAACTAATCGTTATAAATAGTTCTTAAATTATGATTAAGTATATCTCATCATCATTATCAGTTCATTTAAAGTCCCCACCGAGGGACACAAGCCTACCCGTAAGGGTGTTTAGGCCTTAGCCGATCACGCGGGCCCTGTGCGGATTGGCCGACTTCACGCCGACAACCTTTGAATCTCTTCGCAGGCGTGCGCAGGTTTCCTCACGATGTTTTCCTTCACCGTAAGAACGTCGGATAACGTACATTTAATTTCGAAAATTCGAAAACATATTGGTACGTGGCGGGATTTGAACCACAGCTCTAGTAACAGTAACAGTCTACACCATTGAGCCACCGACGCTTTAAGTATATCTAAGTAATCCTATTATTTTTTGGCAGTAAATTCGTAAAAATCAGACGTTTATTAACATTATGAATCCACGATAATAAACGTCTGATTTTTACGAATAAATAATACCTATAGCTTAAGAATTTAATGAGAAAAACATTTGGACTTCTTTGGGTACCTTAAACTTACCTCTTTCACCCATCACTACATCTATGGTTTGTATGTCTGAATTATGAAGTTACGATAAACTGCTAACCAACCAACCACCAGCGTTGACTATATTTCGTTTTGAGCGTAGGTCTTCAGAGCCTAGCACCTACATAATTTGGCTAGATGTAAAGGACAAGCATTATTGTTCTCAAAATGATAAGATCACGAGTTGGAATTACTTTTATATCATCATCATCTATATATTTACATCATCATCATCATGCTTTTATATGTTATATAGTAATAGGTTAACTTATTGCTGTAGAGTTCGATGACAATAAGTATCACTAATAAGTATTAAGGAGTACTGAGCCCATTAGTGCCGAAGCATGACTCTCACACTAAGCTTACAACATACAGATTTTCCAAAAGTAATAAATTGATCGTTGAATTGAACCTTATTCTTTATCAACATACTAGTTGTGTGGATGTTGTTATATTAAAAAAAAACTGTATAGGCGTGAGTTTGTCTAAAACTACGGCGCTTCAAAAATAACTAAAAAATTCATACGTATTATCCATAAAACTAAAGCTAACCTAAATTAGCAATTACAACAACCCTAAAGCAGTTTCAATTCAATAGAAAACCAATATATACTCCCGAACTCATTCATATGCGTCCTGTGTCTCAAGCCGTCATTAGGGGGAGTATCAGGTTTCTTCGTAGACAATTTGTTATATAACTTACGTACATGAAACTCTCTAACGGATTAAACATTGTTCTCTAGAGGAGTTCTAATCGTCGAGCTTAGCCTCCATTGTGCCCCTTTTGTGATCATCACAAGGTTCTGAAACTACGCAATTTTTAGGTATAAGAAAGGAAATAAATGTGCGAAATTTCCTCAAAACTATGCTACAGTTCTTTTTTATATTATAACGTGTACAGGACTATCAAGACGCTCATCTGATGGTAAGTGATATACCTGACCATAACAAAGCAGCGTTGATGGAGACCAACAAATGATTCATTAACGCCGCACTGAGCCCGAAACCCAAGACAATAAAATTAATATATAAATAATTAATTGTAAAATAGTATTCAAACATGAATACATTATTTTGTACTGTAAATTAAAAATAAAGTATATTATAAACAAATAAAGTGCTTTTAAGAATTAAAGCGACGTTTGCAAAATTCGTTTCTTTCTTTGTAAAATTGTCTCTACACCGACGATTATGTAAATTATACATAAGCTATAGGATACTACAAACAAAAAACAAACGATTTCAAAGTATGTTTTTACCAAAATTAACGGAACGTAAGTATATCTTTTGTTAATTTCGGGACAATAAACATAAATCTGTGTGGAATAAGACATGCACCCTCGTACCAGTCTGATTTAGAGCAGGACCTTCATCCATACGCCACAAAGTTCATTAATTATTCTTTAAAGTAAAATTATGGCCTTTTCTATTTCGTTAAAGATTTCAACATGAAAATGAGGTCAAAGCTTTTATTACCGCTTTATATAATAAAGTTTTTTGTTGTCTCACCCTCAATATTAACTATTACACTATCAGTTAGTCCTTATTTGTACGAAGTCATGCTTAGTAGAAGGGAAGTTAGGGTAGGCTGCTCAGGACCGGGATGGTTGGCGCTCGCTAGGATAGGCCTATGTTCAGGAGTAGACGATGTTGGCTTGATTGATTTAATGTTGGAGGCGATATGAGTACATAAAAATACATTATTTATACGCACTTTATGTTGTTGTGTGTGTGTGTTGTGTGTGTTGTTGTTGTGTTACTGCGGAAGAATGTCTTCTAACGCGGGTAATACCGTGGGGCAACAGCTAGTTCTTAACCCTTTGGTAGCCAATGACAGCTTAAGCCACCAGACATCTCTTCTGTTGTGTCTAGATGCCCGGCGTTCAAGGAGTTAAATTAATCTATACTAATATATAAAGCCGAAGAGTTTGTTTGTTTGTTTGAACGCGCTAATCTCAGGAACTACGGGTTCGATTTGAAAAATTCTTTCAGTGTTAGATAGTTATTTATCGAGGAAGGCTATATTCATTCACGCTACGAGTAATGGAAGCGGAGCAGCAATGAAGATATTTCAAAATCGGGTATTTTTTCTTACTTGGAGCTTCCGCTGCGTACGCTGAGTAAACGGTTAAAGTTTCACAAAAGTCATGTATACATAGAGTATTGTTCTCCTTTAAAGTTCTACAAAAGTCCGCGACAGCATGTCTATTTTAAGGTTAGCTCACTATAACATATTTTTTGCTAAAAAAATCTGAAATTGACCCCGAAACCTTTAAAGTTGGAGGAGGGAAATCCTATATTAGTGATAAATTAAAGTAAGTGTGTTATCCCGAATTTAATGCGAGCGAAGCGCGGGCAAAAGTAGTTAGTTATAAATTATTTCAGATTTTAAATCCTCTGGCGCTAGTCTGTGACCACGGTCCCAGATTTGTAGCGGTCCCAGTCGCCTTAAACTTCACCATCTAAAGCTAGTTGGCGAGTGTAGTGTGCTATTAGCCTAACAACATCATGAGACTTCGTTCCAATACTAAGTAGAATAGAATCCTTAGTGGTCGAGCCAGACTCGGCTGGTTACACAAATACAATAAATCTCTAATGTCATGGATTAAAATATAGATAAAAATGTAGCTCAAATTTTATGTTATAAAGTGTACTAACAGGATGTTAGACGCTCCCCTGATGATAATGGTATAATGATACGCCTGTTCATGACAGAGCGACATCGATTGAGACCAACAACTGATAAAGTTATTATTCTCATCAATGCCGCACTACGCCCGACACCCATCAGATGTTGAGTCTCTATACCTGGTAATTTTACTAGCTTAACTTCTATTGCACGGGACATTATCTAATAAAGTAAAGAATTGTTAAATAAAATAGGGAGGTTCATAAAATCTCGACGGGCTAAACATGCCAGATGTTGGTACTGAGATGTCCACATTCCGTGCGCGCCTCACGAACCGACAGTCTGTTTCTGCGGAGCATTACTGGCATTCTAATCAGATGGTGTTAGGAATGGTATGTATTTTGGCCAATTGGATTCGTAAGGCGACGAAATCGTAGAATCAGTTGCCGTTGAGAATATTTTTGGAGAAACGTGACGTTCAGTTCAGCATATGATTTTTTTTAAACCTCCTTTTATTACATAAAACACCTGTTTTGATGTATAGAAACAACTACTATTAAGTAATAGATATAGAGTATACCTGAAAAGAGAAAGATTATTTCATCGCATTTCTTTGATCAGTCTCTACATTCATTATTTTCTATCATCAATTTGAATCTTGCTGTAATCTATTTTAGGTATTGTTTTTTAGAACTCTAAAGATTACAATATAATTTGTCTCCGGACTATAAATAATTAAACAAGTACTGATATATGAGGTTATATTTATATACTAATATTGGTAGCTAACTTCATCAGGAAGTAAATGTAAAAGATTCCCCGTAAAAATGGAATAAATCAATATCATTATTTTAACAACGAATGCCTGACAAAAAATAATAGTATCTTTATGCGAAACATAGAATCGAGAAGATTTTTTTTCATATTATTCAGACTCTTCGTCATTGAGTTACAGACGTCGCAAAAGATGAAAACGTTGTTCCTGGTATTATTTTCTAAGAGAATTATTTTTGTAACGAATAAAACTCGTTTTTTTTTGTCTTTAAAAGTAATTATAATGATTTAACGGAAACACGATCAAATTATAAGTGACTTTGATAATAAGACGAAGTTCATAAAACAAAAAGAAGTACGGAAAAAAGACCGACGGAAAAAAGACGACGGAAAAATGAGATTGTACGGTTGTACCACATCTAATGCTATATTTTGTATATTATCAAGGGACTCCGGAATTCTGATAAGAATAAATTTATAGCGGCCTCTCATTGCTCACGTGCTATTATAATATACCCATATGTTAATTGTAGACATTTTATTGTATTTCTGTAGCTGAAAATAGCTTTTATATTACACCTTTAGGTGTCGTGGATATCATAGAAAAAGACAATGAGTAACCTCCTTTTTTGATGTTGGTTAAAAAGCCTCCAATTTTCTTTGTAAAGTAGGAGTGCATACCCAAGTAACAATCGAAACGATTTAAAAAAATACTTATTATCCTAAGTCAAAGTAGAATTAAAGAAAATAACTAATAATATTAATTTGACATAATTCTAGTTAATTTGATAACATTAGGAAGCAGTTCTAAATGCTATTAAGATAAATGGTTTTATACAAAGTTGAATATCTTATGATAATGTAAGGCACTGGTAAAGTAATAGTAGTGAATTACAGCTTGCAATTCGTATAAAAGATAAAAGCAGCATAAAACCATTTGAGCTCAAGTATATCGCATCTGGTTTGTCCGTAGTTAGTTGAATCGAAGACTTGCAAAAGATTGAAATTTTAATTGGTGTTTATATTGTATATTCTTGCCAGTGTATTGTTACGAGCTGGGGGTTCAGGATAAATTATTGCCAAACACGAAGAATAACACGGTAACACACTTTATTACTTAACCACTATTAATAACACACAACACTAATTACACTTACACTCTTACTAATTAATCAATTAACGTACGCATTATAATCCGTAATTAACACTGCACACAATAACACAACACTTGATGAGTCCGTATAATGTCCGCACACACACGATACTCATTCGTCAACTCTTCACACCCGCTTCTTCTTTATCACTCGCTTCTTCTTTGTAGTCGCAGGTGCTTCGCTCTTCGTTCGCTCTTGAGTAGAACACAAGACTGCCGGCGCACCCATCACCCGCTAAGCTCGAAGCGTCGACGTCATTCTACAAAGTTCGCGAATTATCTAGAACATACTAGACTCTAGAGAACATCGAGTGGATTCGAATTACGGCCAACTCGAGTTGACTCAAGTTAGGTACTCGAGTTAACCATCACTAGTAGCGTACTCGTAGGTCGCCCTCCGACCCGATGGACCGACGACTTGCAAAAGGTCGCTGGTGGAGGCTGGATGAGAAACCGACCGAGGACCGGGATATCTGTTACAAAATGGGAAAGACCTGTGCTAGCAGTGGACTGAGATTGGTTGAAAAGAAAATCCGATTACGAATGTAACTCATATAAAAATGCCAAAATTTTAATTTCTTTCATATAAAAGTTTATATAATTCATCTATAACTTCATCGTAGAACGATCCCCAGCCTTCGACATCCATTGGCAGCCACCGTAACCAAGTTATCGGTCCATCACAAGTTCATAACAAATAAAAACTTGTTACGAACTAAGAGCATGCCCGATTGTACAAAGTTATGAATTCACAAAGCTTTCTACGTTGAAACAGTACATTGTGCGAAATTCATTTTGTTCCTGCAACTAAAATTTAATGTTGTCTAAGTTTTTTGGTCTCTGACACGGTGCTCAGAGGTGATCATTTCCAAAGGTCATTTCAAAAGAAAGTTTTTTAATTACCATCGTTGTTCTGAGTATAAAAATGTAATATAATAAATTTAATCCCGGGAATATTTCTCCCCAGGGGGACAACAACAAACAGGGTTGCAAGCTTCACGATCTCATTCAAATAATTATTCCTTTTTTAATATTTTGTATTTTTTATAGATAATACGACTATCTGAACTTAGATTAGAAAAATGAATCATCGTTTCCTGAATTGTAAAGGCAGGAAGTGTAACTCTGGACTTTTCAGGATCGGATTCAGACAGCTCGGAATGATATTTACTTTATGTGATTAAATAACTTGATCAGATTAAGCGGATTACATTTAAATATCATTTGACTATACCTTACCATTGCCATGGTGCGTTTTTACAATTGCAATTTTTATTAAATGCAATTAATTAATGTAGAACATAATCAATTATCTGTGCAATTTTTCGATAGTAAGATTGCCACAGCGACCTTTAAATAGTCGTCGATTCATAGGGCCGGAGTGGGTTCTATGCTATGGGTCGTCATTTTATATAAACAATAAATTTACTTCATATGTACATAATCACTGTTTATGGATGTAAGGTTCTTTTCGGGATGGCAGCACAGCTATGTATTAAAACAAACGTCCTTTCGCTATGATGTTTATTTGACACTAACTTTAAATTTTCTTGCCATAGATAACAAATGTAATGGACATACCGCCCACCAAAAACAATAGTTTTTAAACATTGAGCAACAAACATATTTATTATGTTACAAGTTTACATTAATGTCTCTACTTTACTTAAAATGCAATGGATTGTTGAATCACATAACACAATGTAGACTTCTAAAAAATGCAATGGACTGTATACTTCTATAAATGCAATGAACTGTATAATTACATAATGCAATGGACTATAGACTTCTATAAAATGCAATGAACTGTATAATTACATAATGCAATGGACTCTAGACTTCTTTAAACCGCAGTGGACTGTATAATTACAATTTTTTTGTTACAATAACTTTTCAAACAAACAACTACAATAAATTTTCTGGCCAATTGAAAATAATTATTAAGTACTGAATTAACACTTACAGTCATAGATGCACTTCTACACCACCACAAACACTTAGCTAAACACTTCACTAATAATTTCACTTACACATCACATAACACTCACAATTATTTAATTTGTGTCTTTGGGGAGGGGTATAAGCTTAGAAATTGGTCTCTTTAATTCATGGTTACCCTTACATTGGACAGTCACCACTCTCACAAGGTTGTCATCTCCAGGGTGAGTTTTAATAATTCTGCCAAGTAACCATTTTGCAGGTGGAGTCAATTCATCCTTTATAATTACCAGGTCTCCAACAGTAGGTGTCTCAATTGCACTTTGCCACTTATACCTTTGTTGTAGTGTATTCAAATATTCAGTTCTCCAGCGATACCAAAAGTCTTGTGTCATTTTTTGTACTAATTGCCATCTGGATAGTAAATTAATCTTTCTATCTTCATAATTTTGATCTGGGATACATATCAATGGCTCGCCAACAGAAAATGTCCTGGAGTCAGTGGTGTTGTTGTAGTATCATCAAGTTGACAAAGCGGTCTTGAATTGAGACATGCCTCTACTTGAGCCAGTAATGTGCTCATCTCTTCAAAGGTAAGTTTTGTATCCTTGTTGACTCTATTTAAATGTCTTTTAGCTGACTGAACTCCTGCTTCCCATAATCCTCCATAGGTAGGCATTCTTGGAGGAATGAAATGCCATGTGGTGCCATCTGTTGCAAGAAGTTCCGCTAGTTCTGCAGCCAGGTTATCCTTGCCCATCTGAAAAAGATGTTTTAATTCCTTTGCAGCCCCAACGAAGTTGGTGCCATTATCGCTCCACAAGTGCAAGCATTGCCCTCTGCGAGCAACGAATCTTCGAAAAGCTGCATGAAACCCTGCGAAGTGAGATCTGTTACTGCTTCCAGATGTATCGCTCGAGTGGCCATACATACAAAAAGGCAAATGTACCCCTTGGTCGCTTGATGGCCACGGCCTTTAGATGTTCTAATGTTTACAGGTCCAGCATAATCCACTCCACTGTTTATAAATGCTCTGTGTTCATTTACTCTGACTGCTGGTAATTGACCCATAAACTGATTTTTCACTTTTGCTTTATCAATAATACAAACTTTACATGATCTTACATGTTTTCTTACAGCTGTTTTCAAACCAATAATCCAATACTTGCTTCTCAAGTAGGCCATCATCAATAGGTTCCCACCATGTAAAGTCTTCGTGTGAGCTTCATCAATCAATAATTTTGTAATATGTGTATTAGAAGGGATAATAATAGGATGTTTCATTGTTTCAGTAATTGCAGCATTTTGCAGTCTCCCGCCCACTCTTATCAATCCATTCTTGTCTAAGAACGGAGAAAAAGTGACAAGTGAACTTCTACTCTTCACCTTTCCATTTTTCTTTAATTCTTCAATTTCCAATCCATAAACTTCATTCTGATAATATTTAATACACTCTTCGAGAATCTTTTCAAGCTCATTTATTGTTATGTATTTACATCTTTGCTTTTCTATATTTAACAATCGTCGACAATAGGCTAATACTCTTTTCATTTTTAATAAATTTGAAAATCTTTCCCGAAAAGAAACGTAACCGAAAAAATATTCGATATGTACGGTACATACGTATGTTTATTGTTATATTTATAACATAAAATTACTCATTTAAATTTTGCGTCATTGAAAGGGTACAAAATCAAAAGCACGAGCACACTACTGTCATTTTGAGATGAAGCGTGCGACGCGACGTGATTATGAAAGAAAATTCTGTCCAACTGACATGATAAGCAGAATTTTGCCACGGACACTTTTTGAGTGAGATTGTGCATTGATTTATTGTTATCTAAGGTCGCCAATTAAATATTTATAGAAATTATATCGTCGGCACCTACCTCAGGTGGCCCTCCTAATGGTTTAGGATACTGGCAACCCTAGCTTCAAGTCCAGTGATGTTGTAAAAAGCGATCGTCTCCACACGAGAGTCGTTAAGGGTAATTTATACACATCACAGTGGCAGCGACGGTTTACTCACTTTATTATTCCAACTCGCAGACGAATCCTCATTGCCTTTTATCTGCCGTTTACATTGGACGTTTGTTGGTTTATTAGGCTCAGTCATCCTTTGTGGGTCTGAAATGCCGGGCTATAACAGTACTTTGTTACTAGAAAGTATTTTAACATTTTGTGTTCGTTATTTAATTAGATTTAAGCTTTTGACAGTTGACGAGGAAACTTGTTGGAGATTATATAAATTGTATGTTTTACCACAGATTTATAATATACTATACAGATGATGCATCCCATACTGCAAAAACGTGACCACTACGAAGCTATTTGAGGAAGCTATTTTTAACTCACTTAATTCTCACTAGATGCCACTAGGTCGTGACTAGGTGCTTTATAGCAAGATTCGCGTAGACAGATTAACTGATATTTGAAAATCCGATAGGTGGTAAAAAACAGCTATTAATTAATCACAGTTCTAATAAGGACGGCAACAGCGCATTTATTGTTTATTCTTACGGCGCGTGCGCTTTGACAGAGCGGCAACGTCGCGCGTTAGTGCGCTCTTCCGAATCCGATCCGACTAAAATGTAATTTCTCAAACCAAACATTTTGATAGGCATAGGTAGGCAGGTATCTATGTATATTTGACGCGCGCGTCGTGCGTGGCGTGTGTAGTATTGTGCAAATTTAATTGCAATTAAGAATTGATTAATTGTGACGTTGCAATTAAACAATGAATTTATTGTTGATTGTGAACCAATAACAAATGAATTTCCAGGTTTTTTTATTAAACTTTTATTAAATAAAACTATTACTCATTATTATTTCAAAATATATAATATTATATAGAATTGAGCAGTAAGCCGTTGGTTCCAGGTGGGGGTTATTAGAGGAGGCTCTTATTATATATTAATAAATATCCACTGATATACACACAGCGCCATCTTGCCGCAAGTTAAGCGTGAAGCCTGTATTATGTATGAGTTCTAAACATACTTATACACTTTTCTTGTAAATAATATAAAAGCCAGATATTTTGTGAACGAAAAGCATCTTATATGTAGGTATAGCCGCAAGAGCGGTCTTGAATGGAAGCCATCAACGGCGACGATATATTTATCAAAGGACAAAGGATACAAACATAAGGACTTAAGCGCCGTGCAAGACGCGTCACTTACGCGTTTTCTTCAAAATACTTATTAGTGTTTTGAATCAATGGTCACTTATTCCACACTTGTAATGTTTTTTATGTTTTTGTTATATTTAGTTTTCGACACTATATTAAATTGCGTTTTTAATTTGCTAAGGAACTGATATAATTTATTTTTATCACTATCAATACCGGTGAACTGAATTTATTTTTGAAGACGGAAAGTAAAGGTAGGCTCTTCGTTCCAGCGTTAGGACGGTAACTTATTTATGCATATCAATATATATGCGATACTACATATTATGCCAAAATAACAATGTTTAAAATTTTTGTCGGACTGTCAGTTTGTTCCGGGTAATCTGTGAAACGGCTTGTCGTATTTGGACGGGACTTTTTTTGGCAGGTAGCTGATGTAATAAGGAAAAACAGGGGCTGCTTTTGAACCGACTTAAAAGAAGGAGGTTACTCGATTCGACCTTGGCAAAAAAACGGAACCCTTATAAATTCGTCAAGTCTGTCTGTCTGTCCGTCCGTATGTAATATCCTTTTTTCTCCGAAATTATAAGAACTACACTATTCAAACTTTGTAGATATATGTATTCTGTGAACCGCTATAAGGTTTTTACAAGAAACTTGAAAAAATATTAATATATTTTGGGGTTTCCATACAGTGAACTGAAAAAAAATATTTTTTCATACAAAAAAATACAGACTTCAAAGTGAAAATCTACAGAGATATGTTTAGCCAAATAGAAATGCTTAAATAATTCTTCATAATTTTTATGTCGGTGCCAAACAAACTACCTACCTATATTAAATTATAAAGCTGAAGAGTGCGTTTGGCTCCGACATCAAAATTATGAAAGAATTATTTAACCATTTCTATCTGGCTAAAATTTATTTTTAGTTTAAATCGGTATTTTTTTCCTCAAAGTTCAAAAACGTAGCCAAGTCGTTTTTGTAGTTTTAACGATAAATTTAAGCAGAAGCAAGTTTTAAGAAGTACAAAAAAAGTAAGAATAAAATTTAAAACTTTTAGTTGAGTTGCGTTTAGTTCGACCCATCTAACATGCAATTTTATTTTGATTGCACTGCATATTTCATGTTTTTATTATTCCCATTTACAATTCATAAGTAGTCTTTTTATCAGTGTAATGAACACACACACAAAAAAGCAATTTTTTATAAAAACATTATAATAGAAAAGCTGATTCAACACATCTAATAACACATTAACTGTGATAAAATTAAACGCAGTTTGCTCACTCAAAGTGTACACGTGCAAGCGCCATCTATTAACTTTTTTTTTTTGTTGCTGCAACCGTGCTTTCGATAATTGTGGTGGTTCCTTTTACTGCCGTTACCGGTACTGTCGCAAATCTTTAAAAAACTTTTATTTATTAGTAAAAATGTTTTTATATGATTGTTGATTGAATTAAGGAAAATATTGATTTTAGGAATAATAATTATTTGATAATATTGCATTTTAAAGTGTAAGCAAGATAAACTGATACAAGTAACGCCATCTATCGAAACTTCGTAGGAAGCTCACGGACAATATTAGGCGATGGGACCCCGTGGTTTTACTTTGAAATTGTGCAGTAATACATTGTTTTTATTATGCTATAGACTAATCAGTTACATTTGAATATTATTACATAAGGTCGTTCCCGCCCAGCGCCCGTTACCCGAGACGATGGATGTTAGGTCTTTTACTCGTATACCCGGTAATTTCACTACACACAAAAATAGAAGTGCAAAACATCCCTATTTCACAGGACGTTATCTGGCTCTGCGGTGGTACCTATCTAGACGACTCAGTACCGAGTCTACCACCTAGTACAATTCTAAAGGTATTCCGATGGAGCAAGGAATGCTTTGAACACCTTTTATAAGGGTAAAGAAAACATACAGACGGTAAAGGGAAATTTATTCCTTCGGCAACCACAATCACTTCTGAGGGCATGTAAATCCGCCTTAATAGGGCAGAAAAAATCTAAATATCTAATCCTAGCTGTGGAATGTTTACACTCTTATGCTGATGATGATATTTTCTTTATATTCTTTTGGTATTTTATTACAGATAATGTATGGTTAATCATTGAAATAAATATCCACAAAGCGTCATCTAGCACCAAGTTAAACAAGGAACTTATAATATAGGAACTAAAGAATTGATTGACTAGGTGGTAGACTCGATACTGAGTCGTCTAAGTAGGTACCACCGCATTGCCAGATATCATCCCGTGAAACAAGAGTGTAGCTAGTGAAATTACAGGGTATAAGAGACCTAACATCTGTTGTCTCGGGTGACGGGCGCAGTGCGGCATTGATGGGGGATAATTACTGTTTATCAGTTGTTGGTCTCCTTTATTGCCGCTCTGTCATGGTCTGGCGTATCACTTACCATAAGTTGAGCGTCCAGACCGTCCTGTTCACGTGCAACATAAAAAAAATTACAAATAGTACAAATAAAGACTTGTTCTTATTGTTAACACTATACGGGGATCGGAATTGGATCCCTTGGTTTAGCTGCTAACTTTACATCACATTGGATGTCTTTTTACCACACGTTATTATTATATAAACAAGTGAGTATCCGAATAAAATGTTCCATACATTGCACAAAGAACTGTGCTAGGTGTCCAAAACATTCTACCTAATCGATACTACCAAAGCTCAGTCTAACATCGTAATATCAAAGGCAGTATACTGCGCTAAATAAACTGCAAAGTTTCATGGTAAACAAGTCTGTATACTCAACGTACGTGTGTAAGCCGAGCCTTCGTTTTACAAAGGATTGGCTTTCACTTGTTGAATGCCATTTTTCACACCTTCCGCAAAGGGAGGAGGCAACCCCTCCCCTTAATTTGCAATCCCCGGGCAAGCCGCGACGGTTCACGTCTCGCTTCCAAATGCCGCCTTATTTCTTCAAGTTGTGTTTAACATTACACGGCAATGTTTGGAACTTTACCGATTTATTGTTATTCGGTATTGCGAAGAAATTTTTATTGGCACTCTAAGACGGTATTATGAATTCATAACGCGTACAAGTATATTTATGAGTATATTGTATAAAGGTATTTTAAATAAATGGTAGTTTAATGTTACCTCAGACATAAGTATTTCGAGATAAGATCATTCTATACTTATATTTGATAAATTTAGGGATTCTCATAAGAATTAAGACGTCTGCTTAGGTACCACAACAACTACATTTCTCCAGTCATAATGGACTGTTACCCTCCTACTGGGAGGACTGAGGTTCAAATACCGTCACGTCTCCAAGTGTTCGAATTTTCGAAATTATATGTACGTTAACCGATGCTCTTACGTTGAAGGAAAACATCGTGAGGAAATCTGCGCACGTCTGCGAATAAATTGAAAGGTTGAACGTGAAGTCGTCCAACCCGCACTGGGTCCGCGTGGAGGACTAAGGCCTAAACACCGTATACGGGTAGGCTCGTGCCCCTCGGTGGGGACGTTTGATGAGCTGATGATGATGCAAAGACTATTGTTTCAGTTGTGTTCTGGGCTGAAAGGTACCTAAGGTAGGCATTGACGTAATTGGATACTGCATCTTTAACTCTTCACATACCGGTCAACGGAAAACTTAACTGCTATTATCTATTCGGTATCAGCTGTGGGTGACATTGCCATTAGATAGTATCCATAACGATAAGGTTAGGTTAATTGATGTAATTCTAATTATGTAAAGGTTAAAAAAGCGGAGGACCGGGATCTCTGGCGCAAAATGGGGGAGACCTATGTCCAGCTGTGGATTGTGATAGGTTGAAGAGAAAGAGAGAAAGGTTTGAAAATGAATAGTATTCTATTATATTTCATTACAGCATCGTTTTGCTACAGAAATAACGCTGCATTGTCCATGATTAATATCAGGCATCGAATGTTGTGAATAGAAGTATGTAGGCGACGGTGGCAAATACTAACGAATGGAACACAACCTTTTTGTGCCTCATAAATATTTTATTAGACTGCCGAAAAAGGGGCTTCTTCGTGAAAAATTGACTCTTTTTCGTCGTGGATTTCGAGGCGAACTCAAATTGATTCGTTAAGTCACACTGGAGCTATGTATTGAAACAAAGAGACAGTCACGCACCGTTTTCAATATAAATCCTGCGTGAATTTGAATTCAGTGGAACAGTGTTAAAAGCCTTGTTCAAAAATAATAAATAAATATCCATCAACGATCACACAGCGCCATCTAGACCCAAACTAAGCATTTCAGCCTGTAATATGGTAACTAAACAACTGATAAATAAGTCTGTTTATTTACTTTTTTGTAAATACATACATATTATACATAAAATACCAAGTTCAATGAAGATATATTCATGCACACAAATGTTTATACTGCCCGGGGATCGAACCTGGAACCCTTGGTGTTGCAGCCGACGTCTTAACCAATACACCAAAAGGGTCGATAATGTGCTTTTTGTCCCGGGTTAAATTTCAGTAGAGATAACTTTAGGCACCAGTTTGTTGAATTGATATCATTATCGGCGTAATGGAAGTTGTTAACAGTGCTGTATTTTAGGGTAGGTATATAGTAATAAGGTATATAGTAATATTATAAATAATAAAATTATAAAAATCCACGGTCATTCACACAGCGCCATCTAGCCCCAAGTTAAGCGTGAAGCCTATATTATGGGTTAATAACGGATAAACATACTTATATGCACTTTTTTTGTAAATACATACATATTATACATAGAAAACACAGACCACTACAAACAGAAGTGTTTATGCACACAAATGTTTGCACTGCCCGGGAATCGAACCCGGAACCCTTGGTGTTGCAGTTGACGTCTCAACCGCAACACCAAATGGGTCGTCATGTACTTGAAACTACAGAACCTTTCATGGCCGAGTCCGACTTGTGCTTGGTCGTTTTATTTATGATAGCTAAGGAGATCTCTTTTAGGTTCATTTAAATCATTCAAAAACATATAAGATATATTTTTCAAAATAATTTATAATGTGTAAGCACTACTTCATTATCCAATCTAAATAAAAGCAGGTTTCAATTATAAGGTGTCTTATAAGTAAGACACTTGACAAAGTCTTGAAAATTCAAACTGTCGAAGTGTAAATTAATCGCAAGCTTTCAAGTTAGAATAATCGATAGTCAACACAACCGTCACTAACTTGATGGAAAATCAAAACTCAATGAAACGACTGAACTGGAAAATACCTGGCATGTCCTTTAAATCGAAGTTCATGAAAATTATAAATTATTATCTCTTCTTACAAATAGGTAGATAGTAAATAATAGATACATTGATATACCCGGATATTTAAAAGTAGAGCGTCGGTGGCTTAATGGTGTGGACTGTTGCCCTCCCACCTGGAGGACTGAGTTACAAATCCTTGTGTTGTCAAAATGTTTTCGAAATTATATTTACGTTATCCGGCGCTCTTACGTTGAAGGAAGGAACATTGTGAGGAAATCTGCGCACGCCTGCGATGAGATCAAAAGGTTGTGCATGAAGTTATCCAATCCGCACTGGGCCTAAACACCGGGTACGGGTAGGCTCGTGCCCCTAGGTGGGGACGTTTAAGGAGCTGATGATGATGAAAAATTATTATCTCTTCTTGATTTATACTCGTAGTTATCGTAGATTACAACTATAATAAATAATGGATACGTAAATATTCACGAATATTCAAAAGCACCATAGTCCCAATGCCAGGAATGAGCACGCACTTTAAGTAATAAACAATGTGTATGCGTACTTCAATAGGTTTTTTTTTATGTAACGAATTGAACAGGATGCTCAGGGCGCTCTACTGATAGGAAGTGACTATGACAGAGCGGCATTGAAGGAGACTAACAACTGATAGACAGTCATTACTTATTATTCTCCATCAATGCCTCACTGAGCCCGTCACCCGAAACAACAGGTGTTAGGTCTGTTATACCCAGTCATTTCACTAGTTACAGAGCCCTCATTCCTAAACACAAAAGTAAAAACCATTTTTTATTCACGGGACGATATTTGGCACTGCGGTGGTACCTACTTAGACGACTCAGTATCGAGTCTACCACCTAGTAAACCATATAAGCATTTTGCACCTGCATCACATTAAACGGCTTATAATATCTTACTTTGGGGCACACGGCCTTCTCCATAGCAGTGTCATAATTCACGTAATATTTTTTATGTCTTATTTAAAACCGGACGGTCACGACACTGACCCGAGACGACAGATGTTAGGACTTTTATTACTATGGTATTTTTACTAGCTACAGCGCCTTCATCCTGAAACACAGAAGTGCAAAACACTCTTATTTCACGGGATAATATGTGAAACTGCGGTGGTAGCTACCTAGTCCACCACTTAGTTATTATTAATTCAAATTAAAGTAATGCTTTGCTTTATTACTGTCTCTTATTAACAGTACTATTATAAATAAAAAATATATGTAGTTAACGCGTTTGATACAACTACTCTAATCCAAATGACTAAATCTCTTAACTTTAGTTCTTCTGCTGTTAAGACTCTCCTTACATCTAATTCCAGAACATGTCAAGTAATTAGAGTCTTATTAACCTTAACACAATTGTCAAGAATTCTAAGGAGTTAAACATATAGGTCATAATTTCAATACCAGAAATAAACCTAAACTTCAAAATCACTTGATGAAAACTAAAAAAAATATAAGAAACGTGATCAAGAGGAGTTGGTAATGTAAAACTAGAACAAAAGGACATCTTCAAGTAATAATTCTCATTTAATATTATAAATGTTATTGTACCATATAATTATTTTTCTCGTGCTATTTAAAATGACTACTTGATGAGCCTTAATAATAAGCTGTTTGGTTTCTATAACTATTTACTTGCTAAACGAAACAAATATTATACCCAAAAGATATCTAAGCTTTGAAAACGAAAATAGGTAAGTAGCAGGTATTGTAGGCGGCTGTGTTCGACAACTCCCAGGTGAATGCTTAACCAGAATAGAGTGGATCTTTCGTAAACATCTCACTTGAAGTTAACGAAAAAATGGTAAAAGCATTTTTTGTCGAGTCAACACTGCTTTTAGGTATTTATTTTATTTTACTAGCAGCTGTGACGTCTGATGTTTTTTTAAGGAAAAAAGATGTATTTGAACAAAAATCAATGTATAATAGACGTTTGTCATATGAATGTTTGATTATATTAAATGCATATATATGTATATATGCATTTAAGTACTGTTATAAAAACCATAACCAGCTTCATCAATACGAGTAAGTTTTAATTAGAATATTTTGACTATTGGACAAACTGGTCTTAGCTTACTGTTTGATTAAACCACTTTGTCAGCATTTCATTGTAAAGTCATGTTAGATATAATTCTACTTTACTATTGATATAATTATTTTCTTGTCAACAATAGTACCTATCCCTAAAAACAAGTAGAGAAAAAAAAGGATCCATATTTTAGCAAAGTTTTAAAAGTGGAACTGTTTCTTAAGAAGTTTGTTAGCTTAGTCCAGAGCTTTAGCTCACCGTCCGTGCCAAAGAGGCCGAAAAAGTTTTCCAAAATTATGTTTAAAAAATTAAAATTCCGTTTTCTTGTTTTATTTGTTTTGTTTTAAACACTTGTCCGCGTTTTCCTTATTACACCTGCGGGCGGAGTCGGTGCTATGGCATACAAGCATTAAATGTTGAGAGAGTGTTTCAGAGGTAGTTTTTAAAGAGAAGAGTTTTCAACCACGGTACTTACTGAGTGATGGATCTGACCTTAGAATTGCAGTGAGATAAAAGCGATTTGTGAGTTTTGCACAAGTGATAGGTACTAAGATAATAAGCGCTAGCAAAATATAGTTAGGACTGAACTCGAATGTTATTTTAAATTTTAATACTTTAGGAAATTCACATTACTGGGTGGTAGAATCGATAATACGCCGTTTAGGTTCACCGCAGTGCCAGATATCGTGCTTTGGTGAAATAGGAAGATCTTTTCCGAGAGCTGTAAAACCCACGACGTTGCCTGGATTTATATTTTTATTTACATAATATGTGAGTATTTATAGGGATAATAATACAGCATAAAAATAGCTATGCAACAAAAAATACAAATACCATTTACGAATTTCTGATGTGATAGAATTTTATGATCTTTATTAACGTGACTGAAATCACGAGACACAGGAAATATTTTTATATTTTGCTTTATATAAACAGTCAAAACATTTACAAAATGCCTCACATCAACATAAGGACAGATTTAACGCGGTCTCTTAGAATAACGGATAAACATACATACCTAAACAAACACCTTAACTCCATTACATACGTTTATATTCACCACCCAAACATTCGACTCAAGTGGGATTTGAAAACACAGCCTCTGACTTCATAGCTGGCTGTCACTACAAAACCTAACCTGACTCAATTTGTAGCGAAATTGGTTTAACTATTTGCCATCATGCGGTTATATCCTGGACACGTCTCAGCTTGTCGTAGAGTGCGGTCTGGGCCCTGATTCCGTTTATTTTAAAATGTGTTAATTCTGTCTTAATTGTGTCCCAATAGTACATATAAGCATGTTTGGTATTCTGCTATTCAAATAATACCATTATCGTTTTGAAATGACATGTCAAGTACTCATTGTTGTGTCTCAATTATAGGTAAAAATTCTAAATTGGTGTTCTACAACTTATTTGACGTTCGTTTTAAAGTTCACGTATTGGTTCATTAAAGATTGAGACAAGATTTAATGATAGAATTGGTGCATTTTTAAATTAGTAGAATTGGAGCCCTGAAGCGTTATTAATAACGTCAATAGGTTAACGAAATAACCTTTGGAAATACCGATGGAGCTAGGAAATTGAATACGCAAAATGTTTAGAAACTTGAGGGGTGGGGGGGGGGGGTGTATATTAGCGATATCATAACTTATTAAGTAGCTGTTTATGGAATACTGCTCCCATCTTTGGGCGGGAGCGCCGCAATACCAACTTCTTCCTCTTGACCGCATCCAAAAGAGAGCGGCTCGAATCGTCGACGACTCAGATCTTGCTGACAAGCTGGACCCTTTGAGTTTGCGCAGAGATGTGGCATCTTTGCATTCTCTACCGCTTGTATCACGGGGAGTGCTCAGATGAGCTGTTCGGGCTTATTCCTGCAGCTGAGTTCCACCACCGTACATCTCGGAGGAACTCCAAATTTCATCCTCACCACCTGGATGATTGGAGGTCTTCCACAGTTCGATTCTGCCGTCATTTCTGCACGTACAACAAAACTGTGGAATGCACTTCCTCTGGAAACATTTCCGGAGCGATACGACCTGGCGTCCTTCAAAAAAGAGCGTACACACTTTTAAAGGGCCGGCAACGCATTTCTGGACCTGATGTCTTGCAAATGTTCATGGGCGGCGTTGTCACTTACCATCAGGTGAACCGTATGCTCGTTTGCCTCCTGTTCCATAAAAAAAAAAAAAAAAAAAAAAAAAAGAACCAATAATGTATCGAAAGTTGAGCAACTACATCTTTTTCATGCGGGAACTTTACAAGACTATATAAATACATAGCATTATGTATGGAAACTGAATTTCATTAGAAATAGGTATTAATATAAGGTACAAAATCTTCCTATATACATTCGATTGGCCCCTTTCCTGTTCATCGAGATAACTATACAAAACATTTCTTATATTTTTTTTATATTAAAGTCGTCGGTAACATTGGTTTAATGAAATAAAAAAATCCTCAAACATACAACGCGGCTACTTATAACTCAAACAACAAAATAAAGCTGCAACTATAAGAACTAAACAACGAATAAACATTAGGTATGTATTGTCCGGTCAAATTAGATCCATAAATAAAAGTGAGGTTACCTTAAATTTACACTAAACTGAAAATCGGGAAAATCCTTAAAAAAAAGGAAGTTCCCTATGTCTTCTTCTAATTCAAGGTCAAAGGTCGACGAAATAAGTTTTTTTGCAATTTTCAGCAAAACGGTAACGGTAACCATAAAAGTACTTCGATTTAAACCGATACTTTTAAAATATAGATCAGATAATTAACTATCAAACATGTATAATATCCTAAGATGTATCGATTACAAAATCGTTATAATATGCACTCTACGTGCCTTACGTAACATGGAGTGACTTGTGATAATATTTATCGGACATCCATCCGATGACTGAGCTTCAGAATGTGTAAGTATGTGCATCACCATCAGCTCATTATAATATATGTCCCAACCGAGGGGCACGAGCCTACACGAAAAGGGTGTATAGGCCTTAGTCGTCCATGCGTGCCTAGTGCGGATTCGTCGACTTCACGTACAAACTTTGAATTTATTTGTAGGCTTACGCAGTTTTAACGTACGTCAGATAAAAGTAGATATAATTCCGAAAATACATTGGTACGTGGCAGGATTTGAACCTGCACCCTCCAGATCGATAGGCAATAGTCCACAACAATGAGCCACCGACGTTTACCGTAAGTATATTATTTTTTGAAAATTGCAGTATAAACTTCCACTGTAGAGAATATGTTCAAGTTACTGTCTTGTATATATATTGTCTTTCTTTGGGTCCTTTGTCTTCATCTTGTCTCATTTTTGTCTCGGTCTCTCGATGCTTAATAAAAGAGACAAATATTAAAAGCGCATCTGGGAGTAATACATATTTATGATGTTAATATTCCGTTTTAATAACCGCTTTTGCACTTCAAGTTTCTAAATGCTTCTCATTCCTCTATCTGAGGTCATAAAGTTAAATAATATAATAAATTGTACCTTTGTTTTGATAGTTACAGAGAACATAAATGTCACCGAATTTTTATGACGTACATTAACATTATAATTTATGACGGGTTCCCTTTGCAAAAGAGAAAAAAGGGAAATAAGTGTACACTATCAAATAGCTGAGAATGAGCAGCCTTATATTGTCTGACCATTACACGAACCAAGCGACTATGGATGTCAAAAAGATACTCCTTAACATAATTTTATCATAAATTTATCTAACAAAGTACTATGACTTTGTCTTGACTTACATCTGAGTAATTAAAATGGTCTTGGTGGTTCTGTGTAACACATTTAAAATATGCGTTTCCTCAAACTGCTCCACGTTGTTTCTTAATACTTAGGGTCTTAATGTTTTTTAAAATAAAATACAATCCTTCACTATAAAATTACCATTTTAACTCTTTGTATTAATCCTCCTGTCAAACTCGTAATATGTGTGTGTTCCCTGAGTTACAACCTGGCCGTCTTCATGGCAAGAATGAATAGGCTGTTTCTAGACAGGCATAATCCATCCTCGGTCGCATCATCACTTACCATCAGGTTAGATGGCGGTCAAATGCCTGTCCAACATAATTCGAACCATTATTTGTTACTATTCAACTTGGTTTTTAGTTTCAAGGACCCCTCTTCTCCTTTGCATAAATAGAGCCGTATTTTAACCAGTTGCCTCGTATTTGCTGCCTCGGAAGACAATAGTTCGATATATTGCTTATGACCTGTACTCATTAAAGCAAAATATCATAATTTTTCGTTTTTACCGACCGATTAAAAAATCTATCAATAGTAGGGCCGTAGTTGTATAGCATTGCATTTCTGGAACTTTACGAAGCTACAAGTATCTACACGACCAACCTTTAAAAAGCGAAAAGAAGTATAAGATGTAAAATATATATAAATTAGGCCCTTCCGTAACCTCACAGATAACGCAACGCGAAGCATTATTTCACGACGGTTTTATATGAAAAATGTTTTTAAAAAGGTCAATAGGTCCCGTCTGAAAAAGGTCAAACGCATAAACTGGAGAGACGCGTGTCATAGTCGCCGCAACAACGCCGATATTCTGACGTGACCTATAGACGAAGGAAAACAAAATACTGTTTCCAAATAATAATAACCCTAATTCACTTCTCGTTCATCATGTGTTGTGCTTGACATTGATTGTTATCTTTTGATTCACTTAAATTATTGGACAGCTAATATTGTTGTTTCGTATGGGTTTATTAATGCCTAATGCATTTATTTACAATATCACAACTATTTCCATACTTTATACAAAACACTTATTGTTAAAAAAAAATTTTAACGCTCGCGCCTATTTCGCTGGCCTTAGCAAACATATTTGGCTATACAAGTTTCTTTATACACAAAAATTAAATCAATCTGAGGATACCCCGATCCTGCGTATCAATGCAAAGGACAGTTTTTCCTAGCCGTATCGTATTTTTTCTAGGCGTATGCATTTGCCGCGGCGGGGAGGGCCGAGTTGTCAGGCGTCGCTCCACTCGCGGCTCATTCGACCCGCGCGCGGCACCGACTCCGCACGTCGCCACAACCCGGCACCTACCTGTGGACAAAGCATGTGTTAAGTGATACAACAATGAAGGGCAGACACCAGTTCCGGCGCCGGTTCAGCCTGCAGCCGTCCTTTATGAAAGAGGACCACGAGGAAGAGCGGAGGCCTCACAGGTTTTTATTTTTATTGCATGTTAAACTTTTATCAACAGACTTTTTTGTCGTTACATTTTCAATCTATGAGTAACATTGCATATTTCAAAATATTAGTTTTTTAAATTGTGCAATATCAAAATTTGTTGAATGACTACAGATATTCGTAGTCCGTAACGACTTCGTAGTCTGTCGTAGAAGTCGTTCTCGTAGTCTGTTAAGGTCACGGTGTAGACACTTGTTGTGTAAACAAATATCAAGATTAAATAACGTCGTATTTTTCTTTTATTTTTTATGTTGGCATTAAGATATTACATTTTTTTTTATTCGATGTTTTCTTTACATTGAGTATTGAAATGAGCCTGAATTTGCTAGTTCTGAGCCTTGAACTCGTTATGTTATCTTAAGTAATAATTCAGTAACGCCATTACAGTTATCTAGTTGAATGTATTGTATGTGGGTGTATGTGATATGGATAATATGAGCTCGTATAAATATTCAGCATAAACAATAAGTTGTAATTTTCTTTGTCGCTAATATTAGGTATATTACCTATAATTTTAACTAGGAGCTCGTCTAAGATATTTGTCATATCAAAGGTGAAAACTTTTAACCAGTATCTAATACTAGTGATGACCTTTGGTATTGGTCATCACTAGGTCATCACGGTCCTTTAGATAAGGCCTCTAAAATATGATCAAATTCGATGGGGCGAACGATGGATATGGCTATGCATGGTGTTAATGTACGTGATCGAATCAGAAATTTCTGGAGCAGAGGACACCGATATATGCACTCGTTTAGTTAAGGTAAAGCACAAGGTAAAGTTGCAGTAGGCAGGGCATATGGTCAGAACAACTGATGGCCGTTGGAGTTGACGTTTTATGATGGAAATTACGAAGCGGAAAGTTCAGCGTAGAACAGTCACCTACAAGATGGTAAAATAACTTAAGTAAGCAGGCATCTGATTAGTGGGTGACTAAGATATTAGGAGAGACCTGTGTTTAGCTGTGGGCATATTCTGGTTATTATATCAGCCGCAAGGTGTCTTCATAGAGATAATATTGGAGACATAATTTAAAAAGCTTATATGAGACGTGTAACTCCTAGAACTTTTTAAATAAATATAAAAACCATGCTTAATCACTTCCGGAGATACCAAATATTAAACAGCATTTTTTAGACATAAGTGCGAATGTCCCCATTATATTCCAAATAACCATTGGTGTTGCGGTTGAGAGGTCGACTGCAACACCAACATTATTTTTCGTCCAACATCGAGAATAATTCATAGCCACAATAGGCCACAATCAGTATACGTAAACATACTGATCAAACACACCGCCTTTATTTAAATATGAATCATGCAAATTGAAAATTTATTCAAGATATTGTTATTCAAAGTCAATATTTTAGGTACAATTAAGGATTTCGTATCTATTCGAGCGTTAAGCGAAAGCCGGTCGTGCGCACAAATTATTCCCACCGTAATTAAATGTCTTTGATGTGGGGAACCGGGGAAATATAACAGACGCATCGCATTAATGAGCATTCATTTAAATTTGGTTTTCTCTTATCGATAAGTTATAGCCAGAATTATATATAATCAGACTTACTTAAGTTGGTTGGTTGGACTACTTGGTTTACTAGGTGGTTGAATCGATACTGAGTCGTCTAGGTGGTACCACTAGATTTTTCCCGTGAAACAGGAGTGTTATGCACTTTTGTGTCTCTGGAATGAGGCACCTTCTCTCTCAACTATCGCATTCCACTGCTGGACATAGGTCTCCCTCATTTTGCGCCAGATATTCCCATCCTCCGCTTTCCTCATCCAGCCTCCACCAGCGACCTTTCGCAAATCGTCGGTCAATCGGGTCGGAAGGCGTCCTACACTACGCTTACCAAGACGCGGTCTCCACTCCAGAACTTATCTGCTCCAACAGCCACCTGTTCTCCGAATTGTGAACAGCCCACTGCCATTTCAACTTCCGGATGAGGGCACTGTAATTAGTAAAATTATCGCGTATAAGAGGCCTCACATCTGTTGTCTCTTATGTAGGACGCAGTGCGGCATTGTCGGAGAAAAATAACTGTCTATCAGTTATTGGTCTCCTTCAATTCGGCTCTGTCATGGTCAGGCGTATCTCTTACCATCAGGTGAGCGGCTTGACCGTCCTGTACATTTTAACATAAAAAAAGAGTTTAAGCTGAAATTTATTCGGATGTAGTTTGTACTCGTCATATTAGTAAATTAGCGATTTGCATATACAAATTCAAATTTAATATTTATTGCACAACATAATGTAGTAAGAATATAGTGACGTAAATAATGTAATGATCATTATGGACCCCGTTAGGACACCGCAATTTAAAGAATGGACGTCTTATTAAAAAAAGTTTCATTTTCAATTAATGTTATTGTAGAGTATTGGCTGAGGATTTTACAATAATTCTATGGTCAAAATATTCTTGAACACTGTAATAAAATTTTTTTAGTAAAATTTGTTTGAGTCGTTTTGAATTTGTTGGGTCCGACGATCGGTCGAGTCAAGCAACTATGACAATGTTCGGTGATCAGATGGGTGACAGAAAAATATTAACGAGATTCCTTCTGCGTGTATTGTATAAAACTATATAGATTACTACTACTATACTATCTTAGGTTGGTAGCCGATAGCACTTCAGGAATTCGGGCTACACGGTGGGTTATTTGTTCCTGACTCCCTAGCTCCATGATATAGAGCAAGGATTCTGAAATTACCGGGTATAAAGACCACACATCTGTCGTCTTGGGTGTCAGGCGCTGTGCGGCATTGACGGAGAATAATAACTGTCTATCAGTTATTGGTCTCCTTCAATGCGCTCTGCCATGGTTAGGCGTATCTTTACCATCAGGTGAGCGTCCTGACCGTCCTGTTCAATTATAACTTTAATAAATACTTTATAGGCTGACTAAGGTAGGCATTTACGGCTGTTATAACGATTTATGAACTGGTTTTAAATAAATTTTTGGTTGTCGCGGAAAAACAAAAGAAAATCAATTGTTTATCAAAATTTTAGTCAACCAATCATTTGAGCGGATAAAATGTCACCTCAGGTGCGTTATATTTTATAAATAATAAAGTATGTTATGAGAGGTTACCCATCTCGTTTTTTATATTTTTTACCATGACTTAAGTGCTTAAATATGCCTATTTAATGCCCAGTCATCGTTACTTAACCGTCACCTGTCACATTTATTTGCCATTGAATAAACATTTTGTGTTGGAAAATAATAAAGTCCATTAGTCATTAACTTGATAAATTATGGTATTTGGTACCATAATTAAATTACATGGAATATTACATTTTCATAAAAAAAGAATATCTTGATATTTTTGTAATCTATTTTTATGTAAACTAAACCGAATCATGAGAGTTTCCCCAAAATATTTTATTTGACCCTGACCTCCTTAAGTAAGAAATGCTCTCCTCTCTTAAGTATGAAATTTTCTCCTAATGCAGAAAATTTCATATTATTCAATCTCTTAACTATGAACTTAAAACAAGTTTATATCCAACTGACTTTGTTCGCTAAGTTAATATTTTGTGTGGCTGTCTTAATTTTGGACTGAACAAGAGCACTTGAGTTGCTCTGAATATTTAATCCGTAGAAATGTTAACCTTTTGTACATTAGCTTAATATGAGATACTATTTGTGACCCTTTGTTCCGTTTGTGGTGTTTTAAAGTTTTGGGTTCATCTTATGTTACTTTTTGGATTTTTTATACAGGAACAAGCGGTCCACAGTGTTGCCACCTGAGTGTTAGAAAAAGGGCTTTTTGAGATGTCAAAAAGGGCTAGATAGAGCGTCAAAAGATTTTCTGTTCTAAAATGCTGAAATAATCATTTCATGAAACCGTTTTTTTAAAGCGTCTAAATAAAGGTCATCATGACGATGAAATAGCAAAAAAGTACTTGTTAGCATGTCGAAAGCTTCATATTTGGTAATATTTTCAAGACAGTGATTGCTCTTTTCGGGCTAAATCGTTAATAAAAATTTAAAAAACCTCCGACACAAGAACTTAAGATTTCCTTTAAAAGTAAAAAATAATAAAGAAACTTAATAGTTCCTAAGAATCTATGAATAATTCAAAAAAAAAACGTCGCGTTGGGGGACCGCTCCTAATTATATCTTTCTTATCTACGATATTTTTCATAAGATGGTTACCTCTTTAGGCTTTTACCCAAGATTTATATTACCATTTTTTTTGTGTTAAGTAAAATTAATGTATAAGTACTTAACTACAACGCGGAAAATAGGAATATAGTGTGGCGGGTGGCAGAGTGCAGTCCATATACATGCACAGGCAGTGTGCGGCGCGGCGTGTAGTGGGGGAGGGGAGGTATAGTGGGCGGGGCGTTACGTTGTCAAGCCTGTTTACCCGAGCGGGCAGACACGCGAGGGCAGACGTCGTTGACGGTCGCATCTTTAATGCAAATTTTTTGAAGGAATTTCATGAAAGTTTTTGAATTATTCTCTTAATTTTGTTTTTATGTTCATCTCTGTTACTTAATTAGACTATTTGTATTTAAATTGTTAGTTTAAGAGCGCTCCCCCATCGCGACGTTTTTTTTTAGAATTATGAATAGATTCTTAGGTACTTAAACATCAAGTTTCTTTTATTATTTTTTACTTTTTAAAGGAAATTTACTTAAGTTCTTGTGTCGGGGTTTTTTATTTTTTAATTTAATTTTTATTTCATACTTTTTATAGGTAGGTTAGGTTAAATTAGATTTTAGTATATTATAATTTACTTACTTTTATATTCTTGCAAGGGTATAGATTCAGTGTGGTTTCATTTGGGTCCAAGTATATTTGCAGTCATTCGGTTACTCTCCCCACTTTCACTCCTCACAACTTTTAAACGGCTCAACCGATTTTCATCAAACATGTCTAAGAACACTCGCACATAAGTCACCTTTAATACTAATAAAAACTAAATTGAAATCACTGCATGCGTTCGGGAGTTCTGACGCCACAGACAGACAGACAGACACGTCAAACTTATAACACCCCTCTTTTTGCGTCGGGGGTTAAAAAGGAGTTCACCTATACTAAAAAAAGCTAGATCTAGCTATAAAAGGACTGGCTTCGCACGGGTGTAATGTTTATACTAAATACATTATAAAACGTTTTATAAATATTTTGCCATTTTGTCGCGTATGGGAATTTTTTGCCGCGGACACTGTTTGAGTGAGATTTATGTCTTATATATTATGAACCTTCCATTTGAATCACTGTTTATTTTAACTACCCGAATCAAATCTGTTGCGATTTTTTAGGAGCTAGGCATATAAAGACCACATATAGAGCAAAGCTGACCGTTTTATACTCCTATAGGTGATATACTCCAGATCACATATACACTTTACAAACATTTTCAAATTTGATAATATTTCATTACTTTTTTCAAAACATATCCCCATTATAACATAATAACATTATCTTAGCATAGCTATGCTAATACAATTTGATTGTACAATATTTTTTTGTCATTGTTGTACATTTATTTTTATTGTGAAATATTTCTTGTACCTATGATATAATATAGCGCTTTAGTTTTGCGTTTGTGTGAACGCTTACGGTGTTTTTATGATATTTGTAACCATAGTAAATATGTATTTATAATTTAAATATGGTTAATAACATAGTCGTGTCTAATCAACCATTGAGACATTTTCTTTTCATCTTGCGAATACCTACGAACTGGTGGTCTGTGGTATTTACGTAACAGTGATATTAAATAATGAAAAATATTTTCATCAATTCATTAACAAAATGTATTGAGTTTAAACATACAAATAACTTTTATTACATGAACATTTTCGTTTACACGAGTGGGTTTGCAGGGGCACGCACCATTTAGCAACTCGTTATCTCGCAAACGGAAAGAGTTTTCTCCGTACAAAACAACGATCAAAGAGTCACCTTCTCGGAAGGTGTACACGTAATTCTTTCAGAGCACTTAAACTCGGTTTCCATGAAGGCAGAAATTTTTTAGACAAGAAATGTATTTACAGACTTTCGCAGGATGTGCCTAAACGCTTGTATGATCTTTGTCATTTACCTTTGAAGAGGAATGAGAGGCATTCTTTCCAGATCTACTCAGTGTACCAGTGGCGTGCACTCTATATATACAAAAAGAAGTGCATACCCTGAATCGCCAACATATTAAATTATTTTCACTTATTCGCCCATTTTCCTCTTCAGGTTTCAAAACCATAAGCGATTGCTGTCAACAACAGCACTTAATTTGTTTTTGCGGTTAGTATCATTCACTTTGCAACCCTACTCAATCTCTGTGCACACCGCTGTAGTGTACGTGCCAAAATATAGAGTGCATTGTGACATGGAACGAAAGGATTTTGGGGGATTGGAGAGTCTTACATCAATTTTCCCGGTATTGCGGTAAACGCAATATTTTAAGTGTCACAGTAGTTGAGATATGAGTTTATTGTTATTTTAAATACACCAATTCATGCTTTACAGTTTAAAAATATGACAGTTCATATTTTTTGGTTGTGGTATCACAAGATGACTTGTCCTTGTAATCGGTAATGTATTATTATTCTAAATAAATGTTTAAATGATATGTTCATATCGGGGAAAGAAATTAAGAACTTTCTCGCTTTGAAAACTTTTTTTAAGAAAGCTTAATTCGAAATGGCTTTTACTTTCTTTTGAAATTAATTAGTAGTTGTTGTTATAACATTTACATAAATTTTAGAGGTCTTAATTATTTTTCCCGATATATTTTATCATAAAAGTTACTTAGTCAGTTCTTCGTGATTGTGCATCTATGTTGAAACACATCCCCATCATCCAATAGCCCATGACCAATTAAGGTGGTGGGTGCATGCAGCTTAAAGTTTTTCTAGTATTTCTTAGTCACGACTTTGAGAAGTAAGGTTTTTTTTAAAATAGGGCTATTGTCATAATAGCCCCATTGGGGCATCTTTCGCATATCACTTTTATATGAACATAGAATGACTACGTGTAAGACTTCTACAAAGATATTTTTATCCACACAAATATTTGTTGCTCCTGAAGAAACCCCATGGTCTGATAGCCGACTTCTTAACCATTACGCCACATGGTTCGTATTTACTTATCATAACACAATCATTTAAATTTCATGTTATATCAAATTATATTATCAGTATGCTAAACTGTTTCAATTCAAACTGTGACAGTGAAGTTACTAGTTTCGAATCAATTACAAAGGATTAAGTGAGGAGTTCAAATAGAAATACGAGAAGTGAAGTTTGAACAGCCAATTAAGATTAAGATATGGCTGGCACTTGCTCTTTATTGTTGATAATATTATATTTATAATACACATATAAAATTTTAATAATTCAATAATGAATACTGGAATAGAGATACCGTCTTGGTTAAATATCACCTGGTTTGTAATAGATCCAGCTGATAACGAGATCTGTCATTATTTCGGCAACATTTTCAGCTTTCGACCTATCGCAGTCCACTGCTGGACATAGGTATCCCCCATTTTGCGCCAGATATCCCGGTCCTCCGCTTTTCGCATCCAGACTCCATCAGCGACCTTTCGCAAGTTGTCGGTCCATCGGGCTGGAGGGCGTCCTACGCTATGCTTGCCAAGACGCAGTCTCCACTACGTTTTGTAGTCGTACGTCTGCTCCAACGGCCATCGATTCTGTGACATACGTGACAAGGCTAATGCCATTTCAACTTGCCGATCGGGCGGGCTATGTCGGTAACTTTAGTTATATTACGGATTAAATAATTTCTGATCTTATTTCTAGGTGAGACCCCAAGCATAACTCGCTCCATTGCGCAATGAGTAACTTTGAACTTGTAAACCACTCTTGCAGTCGGTATCCATGTTTCAACTGCGTATATCAAGGGAAGGTCACATTGCTTAAAGACTTTTGTTTTTAAGAATTGCAGAATCATAATCATTAAGATTTGTAACCCCTTATTAATAACGACATTTTTCTAGCAGGAAGTATTCTGGCTGATGTTATGCATGTGAAATGTTAAAGGTCACTTTTATGTTTTTGTTATCCTTATCCCGAAACACAGCTCAAGTAAGCAGATACCAAAAGCGTAACTAATAAGGTGGGAGGGACTTTGAGGTACTTACGTAGGTTTTCTTATATCGCATTATCCTGTTCAGTTGTATAAACAAAAAATATATTTAATTTACATAAACGACTATTGTATCAAAGGATTCAAGTCGTGAAAATATTGTATTTATCGCGCGTATTGCTTATATAAGTAGCGTCCCACTCACAAGTTATTTTTGTATAGATACTACAAGTGTGTTCAGTAAACATTACATGAAAAGAGTCCGGCAGTTGAATGGTTTTATTTTTAGTTTTAAGTCTTCAAAATTACCTCGACGTAATTCATGATATTTAACAAGAAACAACGGTAATTATATAATGTTTGAAATATCGTTATAAATATTTAAATTTGACCGAAGTGTTTCCTTTTTTGGTTGCTTTTTTGTAAAGAATCAAGAAAACAGCTCATATCTGAGACTCACCTTGCGGTTGGAGCGACGTATCATATATAACAAATATACAAAATATTATTACCATGATTTAGCAGGGAAATAAATTGTATATATTTGAGTTGAATACTTGGCTCAGTGGTGTGGACTGTCGCCTTCCTACCGGGAGGGCTGAGGTTCAAATCCCGACACGTACCAATGTATTTTCGAATTTTCGAAAAATATATGTACGTTATCCGACGCTCTTACGGTGAAGGAAAACATCGTGAGGAAACCTTTATGCACGCCTTCGAAGAGATTCGAAGGTTGTGTGTGAAGTCGTCCAATCCGCACTGGGCCCGCGTGGACGACTAAGGCCTAATCACCGTATACGGGTAGGCTCGTGCCCCTCGGTGGGGACGTTTAATTAGCTGATGATGATGAGTTGAATAGACAGAACATAAATAAAATAGCCGCTTGAGAAGTATAATCCTTAATGACTGAAGAGAATTATAACACAATAAATATGAATTGTGTAAAAGTTTATTTTGAATCTAGGCTTTCTTGAAAAATTCAACTAGTAACTAAAGCTGTAAAACGTGCCGTGAAGGTACGCGTATCACGTATGTAGCATGCTTTGATAGTCGTAGTTGTACGAAGTCCTTTCATGTTCTTGGCGCAAGTTTCTACTACAAGTGACATTGTAACTAATCAGATGCTAAGTAAAAATACAGGTTCCTACGAGTTCCCACTCTTGGAAACAGTTGTGAGAGTGTGTTTTGTTGTGCCTTGCAACACTGAAGGAAATTATGTAAAAGTTACCAGTGGATCCATTAAGAATAACAATAAACTTTCTGTTGAAGTTTTGTCGAAGTAGTGTGCTGTCCAATTAGCGATACGTCGAACATGGGATTTGTCGAAATAATGTGCTATTGAATAACTGTATATTCGAACTAGCGGTAAGTCGAAATAAAGTTTTTCGAAATTCAGTATAGAAGCTTATTTAAATTGGAGTCGATAGTTAGTGTGACGTAGGACGTCCTCCGACTTGATCATCCGTTGGTCCAACGACAAAATGCGGAGATGGGATAAAGAAATTAGGATTGGAATATGGTGCAAAATTGGGAAGGTCTTTGTCAAACATTACACTGCGATAGGGTAATAATTCTATATAAAACATTTAAAATAAAATTACCCTAAGCTAGCTCATTAATAAATAAATAAATATCCAATGAAATTCACACAACGCCATCTAGCCCCAAGTTAAGTGGAAAGATTGTATTACGAGTACTAAACAAGTGATAAACATTCATGTGTATTTTTAAATACATACATATTATACATAGAAAACGTCCAGACCAATACAAACAGACAAGTTCATGCATACAAATGTTTGTACTGCCGGGGGATCGAACCGGAACCCTTGGCCATTCTAGTAGCCAACGTCTTAGCCATTACACAAAATAGGTCGCCCATACAATAAAAACGTGTATAGAGATTATTTCATGTGATTTTTGAAGAAGCCCCCCTCTTTAACTCTGCCAACGCCGTACCATAATCTGTTTTAATTTCATACACTTGTAAACAAATGATAATATTGCCATAGTTTAAGCAACTGACAACGTAACAATCTAATTCACGTAATAAGCTCAAGGCTTGTGTTCCCGATGCTTGGCAACTGACAGATTATTCAATTGGAATTAATAGATTCACACCAAGTCGAATAATGTAGGTACTAGCGATAAAATCAAACTGGTTTCTTTTGTATTTGATTTTATTAATTCAAATAATTTGATCCAGTCCAGTTTTTAATGAGCGTCGGTGGCTCATTGGTGTGGACTGTTGCCTTCCGATCTGGGGTGCAGGTTCAGATAGTGTCACGGACCAATGTGTTTTGGAATTTTGGAAATTACATGTACGTTTATGGTACGCTCTTACGGTGAACAGAGGGAAACATCGTACCTCAACATGAAGAAAAATATTTTATCTTTATGACGGGTTGCTAAATAATGGTAGATATTATTTGACGACCCATGTGGTGAGTGGTGGCAAATCGCGGGTTCGTTCCCCGGCATTAAAAATCGTGCAAACAAACACAATTATATATTTGTATTGGTTGTGTCTATGTATTTTTATCAGTGTTCTAGTACCCATAGTCTGCTCAAATTGGGGTTAAATGGCGCTGTGTGAATGTCATTGAATTTGTTTATTGTTTTAATGGTGACTAAAATTAACCAACACTTCCGAATGCTTACACAATACCTTTTATATTTATTATGAGATTGTATCCTTGATAGCTGTACGTGTATTCCTCAAAGGCTGGTTACCAAAATGTGAGAAGGGTAAACGATGTCGCAACACCGCCACGGCCCCATTGTTACTTATAACCTGTCTGACATCTTACTGTACGCCCTTTTTAAGAGTAAATAATTACGCCGTATTCTGTAGATAACTATATGTTGAGATTATAAACTTACGATCCTGCTAGTTACATAAAAAAGGAATAAAAGTAACAAAAATCGATTTCATACGGAAGCTGACTTTCAAAGATACTTTTTCTTTTAAAAAGATTTAAGGGCAGTTATTTTGTATCAGTGTGAGTTACAAATCTATATAAACACGCGATAAATAATAACACCATGAATGGATTTTCCATTGTTAAATGATACGCTTATTTGATATGTATAGAAACTGGTTTTTATTAGACAATTCAGGCATTGTAGTATAGTCTGCAGTGATACGGGCCAGCTATGCACGTTCGGAATTGCTCCATTAGGTACCTTTTACTCGTATTTCAGCTCATAAATAAACTTCCGGTAGATCTGTATACTAGATATATCGTAGGTTTATCTATAGTTTGTATGTGTAGTAGGTATATACACTATTAAGTAAATTTAAATCTTGCAAGCTGAGTTAATGAAACGATTTCGAGCTGTAATTCGGCTTTGTAGTAACTGTTTACATTATCGAAAGAAAAACAATATTTCGTTAAATATGTTATATAATGAAAAGCTAAAACTAAAAGATACACAAAACAGCTTATTATTTTCATTTCTTACAAACAAATATTTGTAATGAATATTCTTTATCTAGTTATGAACTTAAAATCAATATAATAAAACCCATAACGATGAAAATAGAAAACTTTGAATTTTATCCTCAAAGGATTTTGTCAAGCTTATCCATTTCCAGACCTTTCATCTAACAAATTCCTAGCAGGCTTTACCTATTGTAGCTGCATTCGGTCTTACTAATGCCGAGTTCTCTCAACCAGTTAATAATCCCCTATTATCCACCCATACATGGCACGGACTAAATCCAAGTGAATGAATGAATCACGTGGAGATTGAGTGGTACTTAATTTTTTAACAGTAACGGACGCCGATTCTCAGCCTCGAACTTACATTTTAGTGACAATATTGGTATAGAATAACCTATAACACTCATTGGTGTCGCAGTTCGATATTCGGGCGAATCAATAATAGATGAAATCCGAGCATCGCATCATGCGTAATTTTGCCACTACGTTGGCTAATAAATAAAGTGTGTTGTGTGCTTTTTTTATAGGTATTGGATATGTCTTTTAAATTTGATCTGTTTGAATCTAAAAGTCTTAAAATTTACTGGTTTATCGCATTCAATGGCGGATGTTTAAGTGTCTTTTTAAACTTGTGGCTTTTAAAGTGAGGTTACTTTAGCTCATGCTAACAGAATTTTACAAAGCACGGAGCCATAAAGCGTTCAAAAAATCACGGAATGAGCTATTATGTCTTAAATATTCGTTATCATGACAAACCAGAGACAATTTGATGGGTCCCAGTCCTTATGAAAGGGAGTGGCTGTTTGTATATGGTGGGCTGTTTTACTTTGACAAAGGTAAAAGCTTAAAATGGGTATAAGGCAACAATGCGTTAACTTTTTAATGAAAAAGTCTTTTGTTGTAGACGCATCATGGATCTATGTTGAAAAGACAATGTTTCATTAGGAGATATCAACATTTGAATCCACAATAATTAGGTGCCATTCCTAAAAAAGTTGCTTAAAACTGGGGCATAGTGAGTAATTAATTTTAGCAATAATTTATGCCAGTTTTTTTAACACAGGGTAGATAGTTACTAATTGAGGCCCTTAATAAGTCAACCTCATCCCGGAATACAGTTACTCGTATTTAACAAAAACTGTTAAATAACATGTCAAAAACTAATATGAAAGTACCACCTTTTCGAATAATTATAATATACACGGAGCCTCTGAGGCAAATGTTGTATTCTTCCCTAGAGATAAAATGTTTTTATTATTTGAATTGTTACATTAGTTAAGTTTGTCATTTTCCTTAACTCCAGAAATGATATTAATTCGGAAATGTCTTTGTTATGTTTACTCCAGTAAAGTTATGGTTACTGAAATTAAGTCCTTTATAACTTTTATTGTATTCAACGAACATTCCAGAGTGTTAAAGGCATCAAAGTTTTTGCCAAAATCAGAAACCAATCCTCAATATTCAGTCTGATGAAATCGAACGCCCGAGGCTATACAGAGCGTGGTGGATTTGGACCGACAATAGTCCGCATTTCGATGCGTTAGGTCTAAATCTGCCTATAATAAGATTTGTATTCAAATAACTGTGGAATTTAGTTAGTGTAGCATTCAATGTATTTCTTCTTACAAGAGCACTGGTTCCAGTGAGTATTGGCAAATTGCTAGACCTTAGAAGATGATATTATCTTGGTTAAAGCTAAAGCACGTTTGTTGAGATCTCGAACATCCTAAGTACAAAGACTTCTATATCAACATAATATAGAAATGCTAAAGTATTAATCGCGTCTCTTTACGTCTCTTTTTCTCGGACCTATCGCATCCACTGCTGGGCATAGGTTTCCCTATTTTTGCCAGATATCCTGGTTCGGTTTCCTTTTCTAGTCTCCACCAAGCGATGTTTGGCAGGTCACCTGGTCCATAGGGCTGGAGGTCGTTCTACGCTACGATTGCCAAGACACATTCTTCACTCCAGATCTCATTTTCTCCAATAGCCGTGGTTTCTGTGCTTTACATCACAGGTAAGCATATTTAACATGGGTCTATTATTCGAGGTAGCATTTTTTTTAACGGTTTTGTGGGCTTTCTGTTTCATTTAATTTAAATTATAACATAAAGCATATAGGGGAATTCAGAATATCTATGTTTTGTACAATTTAACTATCCATTTATCGTCAATTATTTGGGTACACGCAAAAATGCGCATTCTATGTAATTTTGTTAGTAGACTGTCAATATTCATCTAATGTAGATAACGCAAGTCACGACTGAAATTGCGCAGTGAAAAATAAAACAGAAACGATTGAATGGAAACATTTACCTTTATATATACATATATATTTACAAGGGCTAATAGAGACATTGATAATTTATAAAAAAGAATACTTGTGGTTCCAAGTACATCCCTAAATATGAGGCAAATCTATCTCTTTCTTCAACCTATCGCAGTCCACTGCTGTCATAGGCCTCCGCCATTTTGCGCCAGATATCCCGGTCCTCCGCTTTCCTCATCCAGCCTCCACCAGTGACCTTTCGCAAGTCGTCGGTCCATCGGGCCGGAGGGCGTCCTACACTACGCTTGCCAAGACGCGGTCTCCACTCCGCAGGACTCGTCTGCTCCAACGGCCATGGTTCTGCGTTCTTCAGCAAGAACTATAATGTCTCTCTTTTTAGTCACATAAGGTTTGTATCTTCAATCATACTTCGTAAAATAACTTAGTTCTTGAATATAAAATAAACTAAGTATAGCTTTTCAAATTATTGTCTTATTCAATATTTTAACACGACTTGGTGTGTACAGCGTATATGGTTAATGTAGCTATGCATCACTTTTGACTTGTGGGGTTCTAACACGCGATATCAGCGAAAAATAGCCGCCTTAATCGATGTTCCTTTTATAATCCAGACACTATCAATTTCGATTTATGCGAAGCTGAAGAATTAACATTGGAATGTTAACAGACTCATACGAGACTCATACTAATTTATTGCTTATTAAGGTAAGCTTTTTTAGGAAATAGAGTCAGATTAAAGAAAACTTAACAAATCGAGCTGTTCAATTCGGAATACAAAATAGTCTTAGAAATAGCTCAGAGATTTACTGAAATAAATAAAAGATTTAAAATGTAATTGATGATGGTTCTTATCCCACGGGTAAACCGCATATCGAAAGACTTGGTCTTTTTTATGTTTGCCGTCTTATGACTATCCGAAGTTTGTTACAAACGTTAACACCAACTATTCCGCGTGGTGGATCACAGCCCAATTCCACCATGGCTATATATGTGTGTGAGAAGGCTTGTGCCCTGCAGTGTGAAGTGAAACAAAAAAAAGTGCCGCAATGATCATGAGACTGCAATCATCATCTTACCACTAGTAATCAAGTCCGTCGCACAACCATTGCTATCATCATTAAAAAGTTAACTCGTAAAGTATGGAAATGCAAGTGCAAATATATCTAAGAGATATAAAAACCAGAACCAGTAGTGGATCCTACTACAATTGATCAAAATATTCCAACTCAAACTACTCGTAACTGGCAGTTACGTGGGGATACCTTTACTGTACTTGATACGAGTACAAATTTGAAAACGTACGCGTCATTAAACACTTTGTGAGTTAAAAGTACCTATAATTTATCCAAAAACAAGTGAAACTGAGCTGACTCGAGTTTCAGGATCGTTACAACGATATTATACTTCTTTGCCATTTCCCACGGCAAGAAGAGATTGTTCTTTTAATTTTCAACAATATGCAGGGGCGTACGAAAAATATGGATGGAGTCCCACTGACATCAAAAGTGTATCGAAATTTGGCCAGTTTTTGTATATAAAATTAAGACATTTGGCTCGCATCTGTCAACAGAGCTGAGAAAAAAATGAAAAGAACATGGCTTGCGTACTCCGAGGCTTGCTAAGTAAAATGGTGCAAAAACCGAAATGATCAAAAGGAAACAAAACAATTAATGAACAATTCGATTACATATTTCTAGTCTCATAATCATCAGCTCATTAAACGTCCCCACTAAGGGGCACGAGCCTACCCGTAAAGTGTGTTTAGGCCTTAGTCGTCCAAGCGGGCCCAGTGCGGGCCGACTTCACGCATATTTCTTTTAGACTAGAAGACATTAAATAAAGATACTAAAAATATTGGAAAATTATTTGTCAAAAGCCATAGAGAGCTGCTGTCAGGACACAATTTATATAATAGTGACATTCTGTACATAATTTTGTATACTTCCATGGCGCCTTGATAAAGGGTTAGCTGGGTTGGGTAGATGCGTTATTTGTGCTTTACAATGACATTCTTATGAATATGATATGATCTGATATGAAAATAACTTTTAATATTCAATTCTTCAATGTATAGGTTTTTGTGTGTACGTATGTATATGAATATATGTATTTGTGTGTATATATGTACATATATATATTGAACATATATGTTTATTTGTTTTGTTATTTTTGTGATTTGTTGTTATCGTAGTTAAGTTGATTTCATTATGTTACTATAAGTGAAGACCTGTAATTGGCTTATTGTTATTATTATGTATTTCATACTGTTTTGAAGCTGTTGGTCTTCCAAATAAATAAATAAAATAAAATAATATCTTGTCACTTGTAGAGTGCACTGCAGCGCGATACTTTTCATCGATCACCAATCGCCTGACTTACTAAGTTGCTTATTTTATGCTTATAATTATAAGAATTTATATGTTTTGAAATAAAATTAAACATTACTGTGTTACTTTTAAAAAACTAAAAAGTTCATATAGTTCTAGTTTAACGTCCAGTTTCGATAAGACGGCTCTGCCTGCTTTTTAAAAATATTGGTTGCCTGGAAGAGATCGTTTTCAGCGATAAGCCTTTGCCCACAGTATTGTTAGTGTTACTGTTTCGTTTTTTTTGTGTAGGTACTTATGAGCAATAAACTGTTTACTAACTTACTTAGCGTTTAAAGTTTTTATTAGTGACCAACTCAATTTGAAGAAATTAAGTAAAATAAGGGAAATCCTGTAAGTACGATTTCAGTAAGCCGGCTTAAAGCTCGAGTACGTTAAAGTCGGCTTAAGTAGTAATGCTTAGAAGGAAGTGCGGGCAGTAAACTTCTTAACCTTTGCTCGTTTTATATCATCGTATGAGCTAAGGGTTCTCGTGAGGATTTTAGGAACCAGTTGCGGTGAGTTGCGGAGTCGATAAATCGAATGGTGCCATAAAACTTTTTATATTTGGTGTCTAAGCCAATACTTCAAATGATTCCGGTATGGACTGAATTACCTTATTGGAGTATACAATTGATATAGCTGCATGATATGAAGATAGTTGTTTCAAATCCCACGCATGGTCCGATTTAAAATATGGGAAATTTACTTTTAGTAACTGTTCGCAGTTAAGCAAGGGAATTGCAAGCTGAATTCTTTATTGTTTGTTAAAATAGTTCGAAAATTCCGTCTTTGTAATTAGTTCCATTTGCTATTTTCAAATAGAATAAGGGAAAGCTATTCTCGTCTGAATATTTGGTATTACAAGGTAAGCGAATATAAATGCGCTATATTATCAGCTTCTAGAAAATAAGTAATCCATGTACATGTTATATTTGTAATGAAGGGATTGTGCTAAAGTCATTTATTGTTCGCAGGATACATTACTCGTGCATGATGATGATGATGTAGAATTTAGAATTCAAAAGAAGGTACATTGTACACATGCTATTCGAAATGCATTAAATAAAATAAAACATTTAAACAAAAAAAGATAAGGTTTTTTTATATTATAAGTGAACGGGGCGATCAGCTCGCTCATCATCATCAGCTCATTAAATTTACCCGTATAGGATTGCAAAATATCAACCTTTTTTCCCTTTTTTCTTATTTCTAAATTAATCTACTAGTGTACACCAAAACAAGAAGGGTCAGAGAAATTGTCCCAATCAATTCATTCATACAACTCCCTGACGTTAATGATTTCGAAGCGGTCGCATTTAAAGCAAATAATCACACCTGGCTTCTTGAATGGCTACAAAGCCCCGGAAATAGCCTTTGCTGGCAAAATTGCTTGGCCATTATTAATGCTCAGTAAGATTGAAAATTGTTAGTGAGAAATTGCGGTGGACTCAGCTAAGGCTTTATTAAAATCACACCGCGACAAAGGCGTGACAATTTTAGATGATTTTTATTGTTCAGCCGAATTGAATTATCGCTTTTCGCTCTTATCCCGACGCTAAAAGGCTTCCATGACGTTTACTTTCCTAGATTTTTCGATCGCGCCGTGTGAATCTGGTATTAAGTGGATTTCGATCAAAATTTTATTGAGGATTACGGGAGTAAAATTTACAATATGATTTTTTTTAAATTAGACTGCTTTTCTTCGAATTTTAATTATAACCCTAATAATGTTTGGAATCCATTAACAATCTTGGCCTAGAATGGCAACTACCTTGTTCATATTATTTCTATTTCCAAATAATTTGCGACAGCTCACTTAAACTTGCAACGTAAATTATTTCCGAGTCAACAACACAAGACGTGTGTGGAGCCAGTGAAAAGTACGTAATATCCGTGTAAGTTTGCCGGATATTTGGCAATGTTGTACGTTCGATAAAGCCAGGAAGTCGTTGACCCCATAAAAATTTAAATCTTTAAATTGTACGTATGAAACTGGCACTAGTTCAAAAGGCTTTTGTGTGTGTGCCTTTTTTTTTGTTTTCAGTAGAGTTGTGAAAACCATGAACCAAGTCAATTTATGTATTACTTTACTAACACGATTATTAAATGAGGGTTGATACTGGATTCAACCCTTGTAGTTTGAAACTCACTCCGAATAGGATTATAAGGGTAATATTCTCTCTCTCTCTCTTCAACCTATCGCAGTCCACTGCTGGACATAGGTCTCCCCCATTTTGCGCCAGATATCCCGGTCCTCCGCTTTTATATAATAGGGTAATATTATAATAATAAAATTAATTAGCTTAACTTATTAATGACGATATAGTGTAATAGTTTAGAAAAGGAGCAATATAAACGTTTGACTGCATGAACACGTACGTTTGTATTAGGCTAGGTGATTTCTATGTATTATAATGTATGTATAAGCTGGATGCTCCTGGCTTATCATAATCATCAACAGCTCATTGAATGTCCCCACCGAGGGGCACGAGCCTACCCGTAAAGGTGTTTAGGCCTTAGTCGGCCACGCGGGCCCAGTGCAGATTAGCCGACTTCACGCACAAACTTTGAATGTCTTCGCAGGCGTGCGCAGGTTTCCTCACGTTGTTTTCCTTCACCGTAAGAGCGTCGGATAACGAACATATAATTTCGAAAACACATTGGTACGGGGCGGTCTTTTAACCTTAGCCCTCCCGGTAGGAGAGCAACAGTCCACACTATTGAGCCACCGACGCTCTGTGGATATACATTTTTTTTAGTCACAAAGTGTACATAAGTGATACGCCTGACCATGACAAAGCTGCATTGATTGAGACCAACATCTGATAGGGAGTTATATTCTCCATTAATGTCGCACTGTGCCCGTCACCCGAGACAACAGATACAGTTAGGTCTCTTATGCCTGGTAATTCAACTAGCTACAGTGCCCACATCCCAAAACACAGAAGAGAAACACTTCTTTTTCTCGGGACGATATCTGGCAGTGCCAGACTGGCACTGCGGTCGTACCTACGTAGACGAATCAGTACCAAGTCTACCACCTAGCTAAGTCATGCTCTCGTATATTAAGAAGGAGGAAATAAATCACCTATATCAACTCGAATGATTCTTAGTCTTACCAAGTCATGTTACCCATGTAGGTACCTCAAATTATATCACATCACAACTTAGTGTTACGCTTTGAGTCTATATAAGACGTCCTTACTCAACGCTCAGACCAGAATATCACTGAGGCAGAATTAAAAAAAATACGCACTGTGTTGTTTTTATTCATCAGGCAGCACCTCGAATGTTATAAATGCTATATTGATCTAGATATTTATGGACTATTCTGTGAACTTCATTTTATAACCTATTCTTTTAGCTAAGTAACGAATAAAATGATTCCATTCCAAGGTATAAACGTGTACGGAGAATACATTTGTTTTATTATCTTAATCCAAGAGCACCGAAACCTTTCCGACCCGAGTGGTGCGGGCGATCTAATAGTAATTCAATTAAGCGTCTACATTAAGCGTTTTTCTTTTTTACCTCACCTTTTATGGGAATGGTTTGTGTTATGTATTATGATAAGTAATTGTTTGTATTAAATATATTTTTTACCTATATTTGTGAAGGTAACTGGGAATAGGGGGTTACTGCCATCTCTTAAAACAATATTACTATAAGATTAAAAATGCTAGTACTATAATCATAAAGGCGAAAGTTTATGAGTGTGTATGAATTTTATTTATTTACGTGTAAACTGTAACAGCGATTTTTTAAAATAAAATTTGGTATGAACTTAGCTGACATTCTGTTTAATTACATACGTAAGGTTTTACTGGGGTAAAGTATCTTATACCGCGAGGCATAGCTAGTCATGACAAACACTTCATACGACAATTAATTTGGTGTTTACACAGTTTTTTTATGAAATTATGTGAACAGGAAGGTCAGTTTGCTCACTGGGTGTTAAGTAATACGTCTGACCATGACCATGCAGTGTTTTGCGATAGATTTTCACGACGCAAAAAATATGTGCACTGAGGTTTTCCATGCACATCACGGTTGTATTGTATTGTATTAAGGGTCATTGTAAGAGCTACTATATGAGCTTCTCTTGTCTAAGTTTCCATTCAGTGATGTAAAAAGTATGGATTCGTGATATGCTCACAAAACAGTCGAAAAAGTGTTCTGAATGCAGTGACAGCACACATACACACATTTCGAACAATCACGAATTCACGAACACATTTGCCTAAACGAAAGAGTACAAACTGTACTTTCTTCGGCAGGTCGTTTTTGAGCAACAGATGGCATATCTACCTTTATATATACAGAATATCATTGTTTTCATTATAAACCTATACGAATGTGTGAAAAATAAAGGTTCCTATTTATATATGCCTTGGCATTAAGGATTCAAAGCAAGTTGTCAGTTAAACTCCTGGTCAACGCGCTTGGGCGTAGGTACAAAATATAAATGCGAAAGTAACTAGGCTGTTACGTTTTATGGACGGTGTGGACGTGACAATACTACTCATAATGGTATTATAAAAAATTTGGGCATTTCGATTAAGTAATGGTTGTTGCCCGGATATTGTTATACATAGCATGTCTTGGAGATTTGTTTTGTATAAATATAACAAAAAAAAAGATTTTATGGTTATATGGAGATGATTAAATGAACCTTTTAACAAATGCGCGGTAGGGGCCTATTCCAGAATTAGATCAATCGTTTTCAGTTCAGTTTTAGTGGTATGAAAGGAATAAAATCAGTAAAAACTCTTTTATTGATCTATCTCTGGGTTCTTCAGTTTATGGTTGTGGGGCGCGTATTGGCGGCTGCCTTTTACCCGGGCATTTTCACGAATAGTAGACGTGAACTACTAAAAGGAAATAACAATGCTTTGTAGTCCAAGCTAAGTAAATATTCGATAGGAAAATTAACGTAATTAGGGTATTTAATTGTACGTAAGATCGCTTTAACTATTTGTTTTACTATTATCTATAGGCTAAAAATGAAAAGGATAGTTTAAATATGTTGACCTAAAAAAATACATATTTTCTGTTTAGAAAAAGCCATTTTTACTAGGCATTTACAATTAGGCTAATCCCACTGCTCACTTATCCTTTTTCCCTTTTTCGTTAAGGTCAAAACGGTCGCATAAAATAATAACAAAGCAACCCGTTGTGGCGGTTTAATTTTTATACTAAGCTTAACACTTACTTTACTTGTTTAAGCAAAATAAGAATTAACGACAGACAATGATGGTCTTGAATTATATCGTCCGTTTCATTAATAGTTAAACTCATACGTACCTATGACTTAGAAATAAAAAGTTATTAATGAAACAACGACGTGACAAAACTAGTTACTCAAATCACTTGTAGTTAAAATAAAACGATTTATTATTTTCATCGCTTTTTCAGTTGTACAGACAGCAGTCGGAAGGAGAATAACATCCCTAATGCATGGTGAAATTAGGTCAAATTCTTGCGTATTGGCAAGTTGCCAAAGCCTCGATCCTTGTTTGGCAGGATTCACAAAGAGGTGAGGATGACTTCGAGCCAATCATCGGCCTCATTCCAAAATTCCGTAATGTTGTATAATCCTCAATTTTCAAAAGGTATATACAGCTTCAGCGTCGTTATTACGCCATACATATTTTTTATTATTTATGCTGCGGTTGTATCGTGTTTTGGGACATTGTTTGCTGTTCGAGTAGTGATTAAATTTGTTAGCAAAAAGTGTTATTAAAGGTTATTTTTTTAGGTACTGTTTCTCTCAGTATCATAATGTATGTTATTTTTAATAACCATTTTTGATTCATCATCATCCCCAGCTCATTAGGTACATGTCTCTACCGAGGGGCACGACCTCACCCGTATAGGGTGTAATAGGCTTTAGTACTAGTCGTCCACGCGAGTGCAGTGCTGATTGTTTGAGTTTGAGTTTACGCCTAACCTTTGCATTTTTTCGTAGGTATGCACAGGCATTTTTGAATATGAAGCAATAAGTATTTTGTTGAAAACAAAGAACTTGTTGTATTTTGCCTTCCGGACTAGGTGTAAAGAAGTATATCTATGTGAAATTACTGGGTTCCAGAAATCTAAAACCTGTCGTCTCGGCAGTAGGGCGCTGGTTAGTAACGACAGAAAATATTTTAAATATTTTTACAACACTACATCTGGGTAGAGTTTTCACTTATCATAATTGGAACGTGCCGAACGTTACGATCACTTAATAATTTATATAAAAATCTACTCATGCTGGTTCAACTAAACTTATTTTAATTGGTAAGCAAATCGGCTTTTTAAAATTATTAATAATCATTTCATTTAACTATTTTTAAGTTATAGCGGGCAAACGAGCAGACGGCTCATCTGATGGTAAATGACGCCGTCGCCCATGTACATTTGCAATACCAGAGGGCAAAGAAATCCGTTGTCGGCCTATTAAGTGGGAATACGCTCTCTTCTTTTTTTACGTTAAGTTTAATACATACATGCATGTAATAAATTTGACCACGGCTCTTTTTAATTTTGTGAGCAGTTCGCACCCGCTTGGTTAAGTTATCGTTACGATCGATAGATGCACAGGATCGGTTCTGAGTTAGTTACGTCTTTGTGTGAAAATATAGATACTAGGCTGGATTACACTCACAGTTCATATTGACGACCCATTTGGTGTAATGGTTGAGACGTCGGCTACTACACAAAGGGTTCCGGGTTCGATCCACTGGCATTTGTGTGCATGAACATGTCTGTTTGTATTGGTCTGGGAGATTTCTAAGTATAATATGAATTTAAGTATGTTTGTAAAAAAAGTATTTAAGTATGTGTGTACGTTGTTTAGTTACCTGTGAATGTCAGTGAATATTGTTTTTTTTTATCTTATCTAATAAACTTCGGTAAGTATGTATTTAATTAGTAACATGACTAGACAATTAATTTTTACCACTTTAAAGCATTCACGTTATACCGGACTACCAAATATATAGTCAAATTGAAAAGTGTCGTAATGGTGTCGTCATTCATTCATCATCAGCTCATTGGGTATATCCACCGAGGGACGCGAGCGTCAGCGCTCAGTGCGGATTGGACGACTTCACGCACACCCTTTGATTCTCTTCGTAGGAGTGCGCAGGTTTCCTCACGATGTTTTTTTATTTACGGACTAATATACACATGATTGGGGAGAAAAAATGGGGGAGACCTATGTCCAGCAGTGGACTGCAATAGGCTGAATAGGTAGGTAGGTACATATGATTCCGAAAATTCGAAAATACATTGTTACGATACATTGGTGGCGGGAACTTGTACCCTTGATCGGAGGGCAACGGTCCACACCAATTAACCACCGACGCTTTGGAAATTAAGGCCCATGTTGTTCCATTTATTTTATATCATAATCAAAAGTAGAATGTCAGTACACAATATGGAAATTTTTAACAATTAAAAAAAACATATATGTATGGAAAATAATGTTTTTAAACTGAATAAAATACAAAACAATAATAAAAGGAAAAAGGACCCATAATAACCTGACATAAGAACATCTGGAGATGTGTAGTCCATGTTGTGCGACATGAAGCAAAAGGAACGAAAAATTAATTTTGGGAGACAAATAGAGGGAGCTAGACAAAGAAAAGGACATGATAAATTGTACAAAATACGACTTAATTAATGATTTTCAAGTAATCCGTAATGATAGGACGAAAAACAGATAGATACCTTAATAAAGATGATATAACAATATATTTCTAGATTTATTTATAAAAATGCAACTAAGATGTTGTCTTTCACATAATATGATACGATAGTTATTTCATTGAAAGAAACAATTGCAAGATTGTATTTCGTTTAACTTTTCTTCGAGTTTTATTTGTTCAATGCACAAAAAGTAACACTTACGGTCGTTTATTAGGTGTAAGCAATTAAAATAATTGCACAAAATAATGTGTCGCAAACACAAAATTAAAAAAAAAACATTACGTAATTAATATTGGCTATTGATTCGATTGTTACGCGGCATCTATAAATCTATGGTATAGATCCAACAAAAGAGACGGATACATTATTTCTACTGAAAAAATACAAATCTACAAGCCTCTTACTATGTGCGGTTTTATCGGTGATGTAGTTTAGAATATAATGGGTTGACTAAATCTAAGCTAAAAACTGTTATACAAGTAACCCAGTACTATACTTTTTAGCACAGCAGTAGATTTGGCGTAAGCATTAAGTATTATTTAAAACAACTTCTATGAGTATTAGTCAGAAGAATTATGTAAATCTGTAAATAGACATCATATTATGCAAGAAGTAATATGTATAATAAACAATCAACGAATGATGATTAAGATAATTTACATTATACGCTTTCCTACAATATAAATTACGTATCGCTTTCCATCAACTTCCTTTGCCTATTAACCCATTAAGCTTTAGTGCTTGTGACATTATAATATCTCCGCAGTCATCACACGGTGACTTAGTCATAGGTAGGCCAAACCCACGTTGACACGGTTACCTACAAACTAACGAACAAAAGAGCGAAGAAAGGCTCGACGTCTACTTCGATTATTATACAATGGCCTAATAAAATTAATATGACACCACCCGCTGGTAAATATAGCGGCTTGCTCGTAAACCGATAACTGAGTCTTGAGCTTATGGTCTCACCATTTAACCCAGAATCAACAAATTCCATTTACTCTTTATTTGTTATTGTGAGTTTTGTGGTGGTTTGTCAACGTAGGTTTAAGTTACCGATAAAAATATAGATTGCCTTTTGTTTTTTAAATATTGTTACTTATAGTTCACAAAGTATATCAAATGCGTCTTGCTCGGTCTGTTTGGGGGTTCAGTGGACACTTAATTTATTTGGGGCCCGGGAGCCCGAGAGTGGATAAAACCCAATAAATTATAACAATCCCATTATAAATTCATTCTTATACTTTGGTATGTAAATCAGAGAAAAAGTTTCTTTCCCTTTGTTTGTTCGAAATTCAAATTAATTAATGTATTTCACGGAGAACCGCTTAAGAGTTTATTTTGGGATTAGCAATTTAACTTTTGTATTTTGTTCGGTTTGATAATTTTATGAACTTCGAGTGTGTATTTTCATATTTATATTCGACAATTTCGAAAATAATATTTGACATTAAGGTTGTTAAATTATTATACTATGTTATAAGTTCCGGGCTCGTTACCTATGGAAAAAAATGTTTGTGTACATGTCTGAACACGTTTGCCGTTGTGTTTTACTGTAAAAATATCTTTCACTTTTCATAAGTTTAATTTTACATTTACACTATTAAATGAAATGCTGTAATATTTTAAATTATTTTGATCGGTTGGGTTCAAGGATGCTCTGAAAAAGTTATGGAGAGTGAAAAGTCTAATTTAGGTGTTTCCTTCTGTATAAGAAACGAAAGAGGACATCTGTAGGAGAACTTAAGTGACCAATATAGCTCACAAGATAAGCATGTTAAAGTGGCAGTAGTCAAGGCACAGTGTGTATTTATATAGTATGTATGGTTTTCCTATAGTATGAAAAGTCTTTGAAAACTTGTTGTATCAAACAAAAAAATATAGTAAGTATCACTTTAAGTGACTTGTAAATGTAACGTCTTATATAAATATGAAAAACACACATGTGATTGAAAGATTACATGGGTGTCATTTTTATTCCACAGTATGTTATTGAAGAGTGAACACGTTCGAGGCACGTGTAAGCGTTTTGTTTATTTTTTCTCCTTTATATATATACGCGTGAGAAGTAAAATATTTTTTCCTACTTAATAATTACTGATAACTCAAAAATGGGTATCTAGGTTTGGGGGTCTTGATGGCGTAGCGGCTAACGCACGTTTTTTTTTTTTTATATCTGATGGGCTTACTCTTGAGCACAGACTATCCTATGGGAAGAAATGTGCTCTAAGATGGAGCGAGCTTGCCCAGAAAAAGCCTATTCACTCGTTTTTGAATGCCACGAGTTGTGAGTGGCCGGAAACACAAACGCAGGGAGTCATTCCATTCCCTAGCTGTACGCATAATGAAAAAAGCGCTTAGTCCGAATGCGGGAACGTCAACTACAAACGAATGAAATTTTGCAGTTCGCCTTGATAACCTATGGTGAAAGGGTGACGATGGGATAATGCGTGGAGCTCGGAAGAACACTCACCAAAGTAGAGCCTGTAAAAAACTGACAAACATGTTACTTTACGGCGGTGGGATAAGCTCTGCAGTTTAGAATTAACGAGCGCCTGATCGCCAATGAGTTTTCTGGCTCTGCGATCAATTGAGTCCAAGTAGCAAGATGACATTTTGCTGAACTATCCAAAGATGACTGCAGTACTCCATGTTAGGTCGAACTTGAGCTTTGTATAAAGTAAGAAGCTGACCTGGTTTGAAGTACCGCTTCACCCTATTTAGGATGCCCAACTTCTTTGAGGCTATTTGAGCTTTGTTTTACTACCCGAACCAGTGGTAGCTTCATTTGACATTCATAAGTGTTCTTTAAGGACCTAAACTGAATAAACACTTTTCATTTTCACTATCTAGTTATTGAGGCATGTTCAAAACTATTAACTCAAGTCCTAGAGGCCTGAACTCTTCCTTAAGCCTTAGTACGTGTCAAAGTCAAAGCTAAAGTAAAAATCCATTTATTCAAATTAGTCTTACAAAAAGTACTTATGAACGTCAAAAATATACAAAATACAATAAAAACATTTGAATAACTACTTAGTGAAAAAATATACAAAATACAATAAAAACAGTTAAAGTACTAGTGTAGGTGGGTAGCCAGAGCCTTGTTCGCTATTCGTTATTGGCAGAATATACCACGTTGAAGTGAAGTTTAATCAAGTTTCAAACAATTTTATAAATCCTACAAGAACAACATAAGTTAAATTTCATATATTGACTGGCTAACTTCCTCCGTGGTCTAGTGGGCACAGCCTTCAGTTGCGTGACTTGGAGGTCATGGGTTCGAATCCCGCGTGGAAACGTTATTGTGTCATTTTTCTCAGTTTGTTTAGGACATTTCAGGAAACACCTGGCTGTCCGAAAAAGATGTTTCCTTGCTTTGGAAAGTTAAGTTAAGTCGACGCGTTGGTCCCGTCTATTACCTTGATATGGTAGTCGTTAACACCTACCAGTCTGCATTGGGCCCGCCCGGGTTACGGTCCAAATCCTACATAGCTATGCTAAGCGGGAAGGCCTGCGTCCTTCAATGGGCTGTTACAGGCTGATGATAATATATTGAAAAACGATATTTTATCTTCCATATCTCTTACGGTGAAGGAAAACATCGTGGGGAAACCTTCATGCACGCGTGCGAAGAGATTCAAAGGTTGTGTGTGAAGTCGTCCACTCCACACTGGGCCCTATGCATACCTCTCCGTGTAAAATACCTTTGTTATTTTGTTTCGATGACAGATCCGCCTCCATTTTTGTTAGTTCACATTAGTATTTTAGCAACACAGCGCAAATTAAGAACTTTGTGAGATTCCAATTCCATTTATTACAATAAATTAGGTGACAATTAGTGATGCCCAAATGCAAGAACAAGACGAGACTTAGCCAGTCTTGGTCTTGGTCTTGCGCCAATACACCTGGTCTTGGTCTTGGTCTTGCGCTCCCAGTCTTGGTCTTGGTCTTGCAGCAAGAGTCTTGCAGGTCTTGCAATTACCTATTAGTCTATTTCTATTTATTAAAGTTTATTTTAAATCTTAGAAAAACGTATTAGAATTGGAACATTGTGAGCTTGAATTAACATAGGCATAGTAAAGATCAAGCAGATTAATAAATTATTGAAGATTTGATAAGAAAATTTGAAAAATCCCTATTCAACCTATCGCAGTCCACTGCTGGACATAGGTCTCCCCCATTTTGCGCCAGATATCCCGGTCCTCCGCTTTCCTCATCCAGCCTCCACCAGCGACCTTTCGCAAGTCGTCGGTCCATCGGGCCGGAGGGCGTCCTACGCTACGCTTGCCGAGACGCGGTCTCCACTCCAGAACTCGTCTGCTCCAACGGCCATCAGTTCTGCGACATACGTGACCAGTCCACTGCCACTTCAACTTGCTGATCCGGCGGGCTATGTTGGTAACTTTAGTTCTCTTACGGATTAAATCATTTCTGATCTTATCCCTAAGAGAGACCCCGAGCATAGCTCGCTCCATTGCGCGTTGAGTGACTTTGAACTTGTGAACCAATCCCGCAGTCAGTGTCCATGTCTCAGCTGCGTATGTAAGTACGGGTAGGACGCATTGCTCAAAGACTTTTGTCTTTAAGCATTGCGGAATCGTCGACGTGAAGACCTGACGTAACATGCCGAATGCCGCCCAGCCCAACTGAATCCTCCTACTAGCTTCCCTCTCGAAATTATGCCGGCCAAGTTGGATGGTTTGGCCCAAGTAAACGTATTCTTGCACAACTTCGAGAAGGATGCCATCGACGCATATCGGTTGTGGCATGACATGGTCATTGAACATGACTTTCGTCTTGTCCAAATTCATGCCAAGCCCAACTCGTCGGAAGGATTCATTTAGGCTATTCAACATCTCAGCAAGCTCTTCCGATGACTCTGCAACGATGACGATATCGTCAGCAAAGCGCAGATGAGAAATATACTCTCCATTGACGTTGACGCCTCGTTCAGACCAGTCCAGGGTCTTGAAGACATCCTCCAATGCTTTTGTAAACAGTTCCGGGGATATAACATCCCCCTGTCTCACACCACGACGCAATTGGATGGGTTTTGTCCGCTGGTCTTGGATCTGAACGGAACGGGGAATCGTCGCTGCGTTGGAGAGACACTTCATCACCTCGATATATCGCCAGTCGATACCGCATCGCTGCAGAGCCTCCAGAACAGCCCAGGTTTCAATGGAGTTGAAGGCTTTCTCGTAGTCCACAAATGCCATACACAGCGGCTGGTTATACTCTTCGGTCTTCTGTATAAGCTGCCGAACAGTATGGATGTGGTCCACGGTGCTGTAGCCTTTTCGAAACCCAGCCTGCTCACGAGTTTTATCACCCTTCTTGAAGAATAAGACGACGACGCTTCTGGACCACGCCTCCGGTGTAGTTCCCTGGTGGATGACGGCATTAAAGAGCTCAACTAATGCCCTAAGGAGGGGTTGTCCACCGGCTTTTAGGAGCTCTGTCGTAATACCGTCATCACCCGGGGCCTTCCCATTTCTAAGTTGCTCCAGTGCTGCACTAATCTCGCTAACGTTGATTTGAAAAATCAACTGACCTATATGTCGTTTTTCATGGAAGTAATTGTTTCATAATAATAATATCTTATAATTAAGAAACAGTTACTTCCACATGCCAATTTGTTTTTTTAACATGTCTTAGCAAATAAGCTTAGATTTGCTAAAACATGTAATAAACAAATTAATTACAATAACTTGACTGTATTTTAAAGAACAATATCTGTCTAGAAAGATTGAACCCTCAACTTATATGAAATTTAATAATAGAATTTTACGATTTATCATTTATATCAATAAAAAATAAAATAATACACAAATCAAACATAACAGTACACAACAGCTTAATCATTAGGTTATGTTACATTATATCAATTCTTTTGACCAAGAATGAATACAAAGTAACCATCTGGCTGACTCATAACTTAACCTTTTTCTATGTTTTCTGATTACTAATGATGCTTTAGAAAATAATCTCTCAGCAGGTACTGAAGTTGCAGGTATTGAGAGAAAATCACAGGCCATCTTCGATAAAGTCGGATACTCTGTCTCATGCGTCCTCCACCAATCTAAAATGTCTTCCGAGCTGGCAGTTCTTGGTTTTCTCAGGTCTATCACTAAGCCTTGAAGACAAGATCCAGATGACGTCGAGGGACATTCATAGAGTTTATCAAAGTCTATTACGTCTTCATCTTCATCACATACTTTATTTTCCTTTTTTGGTAATTCCAGAGATTTGTTCAGTGAGTGTAGACTTTTATATTCTTCATAAAGTTCATTGAACTTGCGCAGACTTTCTGTTTTAAGTTGCTTCCCCCACATTGTCAGGTCAACAGTTACACCTAACTACTCCGTAAAATAGCGCTAAGTCCTAGCTGCAAGACGCAAGAGTCTTGCAGGCTATGTCTTGTTCTTGCTCAAGCCTTGCACGGTCAGTCTTGGTCTTGATCTTGCTAAAAATACGCGGTCTTGTTCTTGGTCTTGGTCTTGCAAAAACGCAAGAACAAGACTGAATTTGGGCAACACTAGTGACAATAATGTATGTTTAAGATACCAATCTATTCTGGATACGAAAAATATGGTTTCCCTTCGCTCTCGTTAAATCCTAAGTGACGTTAAAAATAAAGACTTTTGTGGTCAGGATGATCGATTGATTTAATACCTTCTCGTCCAGTGTTCGGTGTTTTCAATAATAAAATTCTGTCACCGTATATTTTTATATACATTGTCATAAAACACTGGAAGTGTATTGATCGGTGTGATTTTATTTGCTAACCGATAACGGGTGGCAGTATCGATATCACCTGATAACACTCGGTGAGAGCCTCCAAAAAATACTCTGCACTGACAATTGATTTCTGGAAGTTTCTACAGCTTTATGGCGAAACATTTGTTTTATAAATATTAACGGAGCGGCATGACGGTTAGCGGACTTCTATTGCTTACTATACCACCATTGAACCCTAATTTACTTACCTGCTGTAATTGCATATAAGTATACTCCGTGAGTAAACCTGCGTACGCCTGCAAAGAGATTCAAAGGTTGTGCGTGAAGTTGGCCAATACGCACTGATCCGGCGCGGACGTGGACTTCTAATGTCTTTACATCCTATACGGTAGGCTCGTGCCCTTCGTCGGGACGTGTAATGAGCTGATGATGACGATATTTACGAGTATTAGTACATAAAGAGTCTTTTCCTTAAGACATTTTACCGTAAGCCGCCGGTGGCCTTCACTGTTAACTAAACAAATGGCCAGTGCTTTTAACGTTAAAAATATATTAAGGTGTAATGATCAGTTTATATAACCAAGTTTACTGTTTGTTTCCCGTGCAGTACAAACATTTGTACAATATATAATATTGACAAAAATGTTCATCCGTTGTTGAATTACCATAGTAAGAAAAACCGTGCTAGTTAATTTAGCGCTATCTGGCATTTTTCAATTATCCTAAGATATTCATTTAATTATAATTACATTATAATTTAAAGGGGGAAAATTCGTAAAAATAAACTACTTTTACTTTTTAAAGTTGTTACACTCAAAATTTACAATAATAAGCGTTTTAATATCACTGCTACGACGAACTAGATTGAAACTTGATCACAAAGAACATTGTACATGACATAAGTAGAGAAAATAGAATTGATTGAGCTCCTGAGTTAATTAATTGGAAATTTACTAACATATCTGAAGGAGCTCCTTACAACGATAATGGGCTCCGACGAAATCTTATGAAACGTCAAACATTTCTACTGAGACGTTAGAGCGCTACGTAATTTGACCTTTTGTTAATTACCAGCTGGTAACTGCCAGGTTCCAAATACAATAGATAGTTAGTATATATTCGACATATTTATGGCGGTAAAATAATCAACGCTTAATTGTTCTTTAAAAAAAACTATACGACTTCTACAGGTACCTTTCCCTAGTATTACCGTTATCTATTACATATAAATAAAATTGAAGTATCTGTTTGTAATATTGAAATAACAATTATTTTTGTCTGACGGTCCGCCTGTCTGATTGTTTCAGGTAATCTCTGAATCGGCTGGACCGATTTGTACAATACTTTTTTGACAGGTCGCTGCTGTTATAAGCAAAAAACATACTTCTTTGTTAAGAATAAACTCTTTACATTAGGAAAATAAACCAATGTTGTAATGCGCGTCGCGTGACTCAACGAAGCTAGTTATTAAGTTAAGCGGGTGATTCCGCGGGGCATAGCTTGTAAATAATAAATATGTGATAAAGTGTGATCGGTAAGAATAGGTCGGCTTGACCGCGGTGATGCCTGTCTCACAGCATACCTTCGCTTAACATCACCTAGCGATGCGTTTCGCCGAGTGAGGGGGTTCACACAGTAAACAAACCCCGTCCCTTGTTTAGGTTAAAGCCATCTGTGCTCGCCACTTGTCCGGCGAAGTTGTGAAGGTAATTTGCAGACAACAGCCAAAAGTCCTTCCAAAAACAAAGATCCTTCCCCTTCCTTTTTTCCCTCTACCATATTTAAAGTCGACAACGTACTTGTTGCACCTTTGGAATTGCGAGTTTGTATATGTAGATGTAACATGTGAATAGTCTATTGAACTATCAGGCAGTTAAATCAAAACTACAATATAAACTTTAGAATAAATGCACAATATAATTGGTTTTAAATAATTGGTGCGTAGCAGTAAATAATTATGAACATGTCTGTTTGTAATGGTCTGGGTGTTTTTTTATGTAAAATATATATGTATTTACAAAAAAAAAATTATAATTATGTTTATCCGATGTTTAGTACCCATAATACAGGCTTCGCTCAACTTGAGGCAAGATGGCGCTGTGTGGATATTTATTTATGTATATATCATAAGTAAGTTTTTTAATATATCATAAGTAAGCCCATATCCATTTAATATATCCACTAACGTTCAAGCGTAATCTAAGCGTCTAGTCTCAAACTAAGCAATTAGCCCGTTATATGGGTACTAAACAGGGAATAAACATATTTATATTTTTTTATAAATACATACATACTATACATAGAACACATCCATATAATATCAAACACGAATGTTTGTACTGCCCGGGGATTGAACCCGGAATCCTTGGTATAAGAGCTGAAATCTCAACAATTACACCACATGTTCGTCAAAGTCAGAGATGAAACTGGGGCATTCTTAAGCTTGAGACCGTTGGATTAGACGTACCGTATTCGAGAATAAAAGGCCGATAGTCCTTCACTTCTTTGTCTTTCGTATTTATGAGATACGAAATAAGAAAGAACTAACTATAATATTTCTGAGCATGAATATGGCTGTTTTTTATGGTTAATATTTTATTGACTATCAATTAATAGCTACAGGTTAAGTTCTTGGTTCGATCCCCGTGCACTTGTAACATTTGTGTCCAGTCACATGCTTGTTAGTGTAGAATAGGCCTTCGCGCGCTTGTTCTGCGGAGATTGGGCTGTCCGTAACTCACCACGCGGGCCGAATTCGGATTGGTGAGTATTAACGCCTACCATCCCAAGATTGTAACTACCCTTCAAAGCACGACAACATCTTTCTTTTCAGTGAGATGATTAAGCCTGAAAAATCCAAACCAAACTAAGGAAAATCTTGCTTATAATTTACTTTGAACCATTTTTAACGCACATATATCTTTCAAGGGTAAGAAACAACTTCAAAGCGTAATATAAGGTTCCTCAAATTTCAATGTTTGATTACTGCAATTGAGCATTAAGCTCCAGTTGCAACGATTCTTAGCTTATTCTTAAACTTTACCAGGTTTGATCCCCTATAAACTAACTCAAAACACAAGCTTAATTACTTAACTTAAACTTTACGAATTAAAAGCAGTTTACGGCAACCCTAACGGTTTATCTACTTAAAACATAAATTAGCGTGTCGCATATCTTAGCAAGGTCCCAAACGGTTGCTTCCTACCGGTTCTAACACGTTTTGCATAATTATCAAACCTTTTAACCCACATGTCCTTCTTCAATTTTACGCAGCTTGTGTTGATACACAAATTCTAATGGCACAGTTTCAAAAAGGTAAATAGAATTACTTTGAAGTGGTCAAACTAATTGCAAAGAGTTCGGAGTTTAACTGTACCTATGTTTGAAAATTTGTGAGATAACACAATCTACAAAAGACAATCGTACCTAAATAAAAATTGGCTATTTATATATGAAATTAAATGGCGGCTTGTAACATAATTTAATATGTAGAGACATTGAGACAAACGTCATGTTAGATGGCATTTTTTTTATACAAGAACTCGTATACCTATGAAATAAATATACGTTTCTTCATATTTTTATATTAAAACACCCAGACTTATACAAACACACATGTTCATGCTCATAAAGATGTGTTTATCACATATACAGAACCCGGAACCCTTAGTGTAATTAGCTGATTTCTGAACTAAAACATCGTAAAGGTCTAAAAAATAACAAATTTCTATTCTGGGGGCTATAAAAATAAATTATTCCAATAAGTACTGTAAAACGGGACTGAGGATTCCTTCTAATCAAAAATATGTTACGGCTGCAAGACTCTCTTTTCGATGTATGAAATTTAGTAAAATTACCAGGTATAAGAGACCTAACATCTGTTGTTGTCTCGGGTGACGGGCGCAGTGCAGCATTCATGGTGATTTATAACTGTTCATCAGTTGTTGGTCTTATTCAATGCCGCTTTGTCATGGTTAGACGTATCACTTACCATCGGGTGAGCGTCCTGACCGTGTTGTTTACTTAGTATCATATGTAGGCCACAGTGTATAAGCATAAATAAAACCGTTATTGTACTGTCACTGACAACTATTGTCATTGATAGATTATTCACGTCTAAAATTCCAGTTCTCAAAAAGCTTTTAGATCTGCTTCGCAATAGCTGCAAAAGGGATGCATTGCGTTTATTATGACATACGAGGATTGTAATGTATCCTTTACTCGCATCCATTACACTATTTTAGAGCCCATAATGGATGGGTATATGTTATAGATCGAGTGACAGGACAACTCTTTTTTTATCCACCAAAACGACTTATTTCAACACTATGAAATCACTGTAAAATTTTGAATCAAGTCAACACCTTAATATCCAAAAAAGTATAATAAATATAAAAAATGTATCGATAACTATGCTGTGTTTAAAGTACTGTGGTTTTCAAAAAGAGTAAGAAGTGATAATATAATAAGTTAATATTACTATGACATTTTAATTTGCCATAAGATTAGCTTATATAAAGAGGAAAATTATGTAATATGCGTTGAATGTAACAGCGTTTCACTTTTGTTGGTTTTAAATTCTCTTTAAAAATTCGACATTCATGTATTAAGGGTGATGATAGTCGCTTTTTGTCGCTGTTTATTGCTATCGTATGAACAAAAAGTTATTATGATCGTTGTTCCATTAGGGGTATACGAAACTGAATATTAATAAATGGCAGTGCCATTTATCAATCTGCAAGTCCATTATGAGTCAATAAAATGAAGTGAATAAATACACTCTGAGCGTCGGTGACTCAATGGTGTGGACTGTGGCCTTCCTACCGGGAGGGCTGAGGTTCAAATCCCGACACGTACCAATGTGTTTCCGAATTTTCGAAAATATATGTACGTTATCCGACGCTCTTACGGTGAAGGAAAACATCGTGAGGAAACCTTCATGCACACCTGCGAAGAGATTCGAAGGTTGTGTGTGAAGTCGTCCAATCCGCACTAGGCCCGCGTGGACGACTAAGGCCTAATCACCCTATACGGGTAGGCTCGTGCCCTTCGGTGGGGATGGTTAATGAGCTGATGATGATGAAATACACTCTCGTTCATTATATAGTGCATTTTAGACAAAAAGCGAATGTTTATTTATCAGGCTTTTACTGAAACACTATATTGTGTAGTTGAAACTGACTGGAGAGCTTTGTAGTAGTTTCAAATGTAAAGTTTTCAAATTTATATGCGGTATGTTGATATTACTTGAGCACGAAATTTAATTAATTTTTTATGGATTTTTTAGTATTTATTAAATTGAACACGAGTGAAACGAGCATGCGGTTCACCTGATGTGAAGTGACACCGCCGCTCATGAACATTTGCAAGACCAGAGGTCCAGAAATGCGTTGCCGGCATTATTTGCATTCTATTTTAGTTTACATGTGGATATTGAATCGAATCCGCGAATACCATATAAGTTGTATAGTCATAATCAATAAGCATTCCCAAGCACGGAGAATATTTTCGGTCACCCATCCGATGATACCATTTCAATGATTGCTTATATTATACGATTTTCAACGGACGCTAGCCGCTACGGCATCGAGCCTTCTTAGTAACTTTTAATTTGCGTCTATTACACCAATGAGGCGCAAAATAACGATATTGTTTCTTACCCGCCAGGAAAACCATCCTTTGATCTATTAATGCTTCGAGTAACTTGAAGACTGAGTTTTAGAAGTAACGATTCCCAAATGGTATCCTATTTATACGAGAAAGGAACCATCGGCGTTTTGTGAGATACCTTTTACTTTTTCATATTTTTAAGCAAACATCAAGGAAAACGTTAGACATTAACTAAACGAGCTCAATATTTTTAGCCGGGGATTTATTTCGTACATGATTAATAATGAACTCTATCCTCCAAAAAATAGAGCAAATAATTCTCAAAACCTCTCTTTTATATAATCGCAACTTAATAATTCGTGTGTGTATCTTACATTAGAATATATTTAGTTACCCGGGCGGTAACAATGTAATATATTTGTATGTTAGTGTACAACTGTTATCACGGGTGCCATAGAGACAACTTAAGGCAAAACATTTAGCAGAGAAGAGGTATTAGCGTTTTTATTTTCCTTAACCTTAATTTTTTGGGGTGATGCTAATCTGGTGACGTTCAACGCTACCAAAACACAGGCGTGTCTGTTCTCACCAAACGGAGCAAATTCGAGCTTGCTCCGACTTTTCGGAATGTACCTCTCGCAGTGACTGATAGCCTAGAGCTTCCTGGTGTTCATCTCACTGCCAATCTCAACTTCGGCCTATATATCGAGTCCAAAGCAAAGACTGCGGCAAAAAAACTTGGGATCCTTTCCAAGGTTAGGCGGTATTTCACCCCAGGACAGCTTCTAGCATTATATCAAGCCCAAGTCCGGTCTTGTATGGAATACTGCTGCCACCTATGGGATGGATCAGGCAAATACCAACTGGCTGCTTTGGACTCGATTGAGCGGCGTGCTGAGCAGCTCATTGGCGACCCTACTCTGACTGACGCTAAGCTGCAAAGCCTCGAGCATCGTCGTAGAGTTGCACGGCTGTCGGTTTTTTTACAGGCTACAGGCATTTCGGTGAGTGTGCGATGGAATTACACGCGTTAATTCCACCAGCCCCTTTTCACCATCGGGATACAAGACGGAGGAGAGCGTTCCATCCTTACGTGGTAGACATTCCACACATCCGCACAGTCCGCTTTGGTGCCTCGTTCCTAATGCGCACCGCAAAGGAATGGAATTCTTTGCCTCCTTATGTGTTCCCCGATCATTACAACCTGGCCGTCTTCAAGGCAAGAGTGAATAGGCTGTTTCTAGGCAGGCATGACCCATCTTCGGTCGCATCATCACTTACCATCAGGTGAGATGGCGGTCAAATTGTCTGCCTATAAAGGATAAATAATAATAATATCCTTTTCTTAGTACTTCTTTTACAAACCCGTTGGCCAGGAGGAGATATTACAGCAAAACCCTTCACTATCAGTGAGGAGAACTATTATAATAAAGTTAATAATTTATGGGCCCTCATTTGCCCCTTTAAAGGTTGATTCAGATTTAGAGTTTATTGGATTATTTAATAACTATAGAAGAAATATAAATCTTTTACCCTAAAACATTTTTGGAAATTTGTCAGCAACAATTATGTGTTATTTTGGAGACCGCATAAACCATATAGGCAATCATTAACACTGACACGTGGAAGAGAATTTTCTTTATTTTCTTTGCTACAAGCCTCAAGAGCATTCTCATGTTTTATAAGATGAGAAGTAAAAATATTTATATTTAATAAATATCTATTGTTTCAGGACTGAAAGAACAGAAGACACAGTATCAAGCAGCGGCAATCTTACCAACAATGCGGTGCGACACAAAATCGTCGTACTAGGCGCGGCGAAAGTGGGGAAATCTTCGCTCATCACACAATTCCTATACAGCACCTTCTCCCCAAAGTACAAAAGGACCATAGAAGAAATGCACCATGGCGACTTCAACGTGTCAGGAGTGAGATTGACGCTTGATATTCTAGATACATCGGGAGCTTACGAATTCCCAGCTATGCGAGCGTTGTCTATGCAATCGGCTGACGCGTTCATTCTAGTCTACGATATAACAGACGCTGATAGTTTTGCTGAAGTTAGAGCTCTCAGGGATCAAATACACGAGACCAAAGAAAGCACGGCGGTGCCGATCGTAGTCGTCGGGAACAAAGTGGACCTTGCCGAGACTGGGGCGAGACAAGTGAGTATGATTGCATTGTTACATCTTTTCAAACAATCAGAACGACTGGTTTTAAACGGTGAAAATTTTATGCAAAATATTGCACGACGATTTATAGTTTTTTCATCGACACTAGGAGTCTTTGTTTTGTTGAATATCTTGCATATTCTAGTTTTTGTGCGGCCAATTTTCAAGGCATTAGTTCATTTAGCATGAATGGTTACTTCACCACTGAGCGCTGGTTTAAACTCTTAATACTCCTTGACTGTGAGGCAACTGCGGATTTTAAAATATCCATTTCCAGATATTAATCATTTTGTTTAGGTAGCGAGGAAAGGCCAAGGAACTGCTACTTCTAATCTTTTTCAAATACCAAATCGATTCAGATAATTCCCAATGTGTGATTTAACAAAAACAACCGTAAAATTACCATTAATTCCATCCAACTGAGCAAAATCAATTGTGTATATCTGCAGTCAAATATTTTGTTTAAACCTATTATTTTTCCAATCAAGTTTCCATATTTTAACTGTTTCAAAAGCGCTTTCGGGTTAAATTAAATTTTCCTTTTAGCAAGTTCAACATTTTATTTCAATCCGATATTCGGGCAATTCACTATTCATTTTAATATTTGTGTTCGATGGTTTGACGGTAAAGATTCTCTACATTGCAGTTAATTATACTTCTATAACTCTTCCTGCAGAAGTGGAAAGAGGTAGCTTAAAGAGCACAGAACTGATAGCAGGCATAACCTTAAGTTTTACTGATATCATCAACTCGCCTGCCAAGTGTGGAAAGAACTCTTTATTAACGTTGAAAAAGCTCTCAAAATTAGCTAAGTTACTAAACAAGAAAATATATTTTTGAATGTACAAAAGCAACATCGGCTCACAAAGTAACAGAATACACTGTATTCTTCTGAAATGTATCTCGTAAAGTAACAAAATAGTTTTGTTAACATGTAGAAAGTTTTATGACAACACTGGAACATGTTGGGCAAGAATTATCTAAAATATCTGACTGCGGCAACGAAGTGCGGGAATATATTGATATTTCTACGACAAATATTTATTTCCGTTAATCACAGATTTATGATATCAAATGAACTATGTGAGAGAAATCGAGAGGATGTTATTTCAGTTATGCATGACGGAGTATCTAATATTATATAGGTTATCATACATGATTGATTAAATAATGCATTGCATGCGTTCGACTATCTGTGCCCTGCACCGGGACTTTATAGGCTGGTTGATTGATGAGTTGACATAAGGACCAATTGATTGGTGACTGATTTTTTGGAACGTTTACCCGTAGTTTCATAAATGAAAATGATAGTGCATATACTTATATTAATTACTAATATTATAAATTAATGAGATTTTCAAATATACGTGCGTCAAATTGATATTTTTATTGTTAAAACTAAAAAGATACTAGAACCATTAAAATGCTTTATTATTCCGTCCTTAGAGAATTTCAACAAATGTTGATTACACCCGCAATGTTGGTTCTTTGTCATCACATTATCATAATTATCTCTCTTCAACATATCGCAGATGGACATTGGCAAAGTAATAGTAATTATTCATAAATTTAAAGGTAAAAGCCAAAGCTATGGAAAATGGTTTCTCACAGCTTAATGTCGTGAGCGGTCACAGCATTTTCTATTGTATTACTCTTTGATTGATGAATGATTTTTAACATTAACTATATTTCATACCATAGAAAAGTAACGGACAGAATAACAAAAAACATCTTTTAAATGATATTCTTTACATAACAAAGTGTACAGGACGGTCAGGATGTCCACCTGGTGGTAAGTGATACGCCTGACTAGGACAGAGCGGCATTGAATGATACAATTGATGTACAGTTATTATTTTCCATCACTGCTGCACTACTGTCGTCACCCGAGACAACAGATGTTAGGTCTCTTACACCCGGTAATTATACTGGCTATGGACACTATAGCCAGTATATTTCATTTCGAAACAGAAGTGTAACACTACTATTTCACAGGACTATATCTGGCACAGCGTTGCTACCTACCTAGACGACACAGTACCAAGTCTACCACCAACTAAGAAATATTCACGAATATCAAATGAAACTGCAGTAGTTTAGGGGTACATTTTGGATAATAAATTCAAATATTCAAATTATTATAAAATGGCATTAAATATAACAAATATATTTGTTTATAATAAAAGTATGTAATAACGATCGGAGTAACAACGGATTGTGTTCCGAGTAGCTGTTTAACAGGATGCCTACACCTTCTTTTTATATTAATGAGGTGGTGCACTCAGTGCTAACGTCTAGGTAGGTACCACCGCAGTGTCAGATATCGTCCCGTGAAATGTAGTTGTTTTTTACTTCCGAATGAGGGCACTATAGCTACTCGTAGTTAAATTACCGTGTATTTGAGACCCAGATTTCTTACAACTCTGCATCAGTCATGGACAGATGAACCAGACGAACGAACTGTCCGTTTACATTGACCATAACAAAAATAATAAAAATCTTACTATCGACAGCGGACTTATTCTCACACATCAGAACCCCAATGTTCACATACATTGCGGATTCAGATATTTTCCCTGGGCAATATGGTATAGTTTTAATCTTTTGAATGATCAACAACGTGTATGTCGTGCCTTTGCAAGCGTCTATAGGCTTCGATAAAGGATCTGGGAGCTATTTTCGATGACCAGCTAACTTTTCACTCACATTATGACCTATTGTCAAGAAAAGCTCCAAAATGTTGGGTTTTACAATAAGAACAACAAAGGAATTTAGGGATCCACGGAGTGATCTAAAATTAATAAACTGTTTACCACAAGGCGGCCTGTAGTTTTATGCGATTCTATCGTATAAACAAAAATATTTATTAGCATCTCCAATTAGGTTAGGATACATAATTGGAGATGGATGGATGAGATGGAGGATTAGCGATGTTTCACATTACGACACATATATTACATAAATTAAAATAAACATAACATCGAATAAACTTGAAATATTTTTTTATACTTTAACACTAGCTAAATCAGTTACTTCGTGCCCATCATTTTTATTAGGGAATATTTCAAATACATCACAACGTCGAATAAATTTAACGTTCATTTCAACCAGTAACTCGCATTTTTTATGCAATCCTTGTACCATAACGTTAGAAATATTATGGACGTGCGCTATTTAAATAATAGCTTTCGTCCATTAGAGTAATATTTTACGAGGAATGCTGCATGCAAATCTTTGCGATGGAATAAAAATACCATCTTGAATATTTTTTATTACAGTTAGAATTGCTAAACTTTAAGCAAGTACCAGTTAGTACCTATGAGATGCTGCTGGTTTGCTATAAATTGTCAATTCCAATATATACTACCTACTCTTAAAAATACAGTTCACTACTGGACACAGGTCTTTCCATTCTGTGCCATATATTCTCTTCTTCCGCTTTTCGCATTCAGCCTCTACTAGCAACCTTCGTCCATCGCTTGTCAAGACGTCATGTATAGGGACTAACATTAAGATAACCTAGGGACATTTTTTTCTTAATCATATAAATTAAATTATCATCATCATCGTCGGCTCATCATTTGCTCATATTTCTACCGAGAACCACGAGCATAGGCTATTATATGCCTTAGTCGTCCACGCGGGCCCAGTGCGGTTTGGCTGACTTCAGTACAACCTTTGAATTACTTCTTAGGCTTGTGCAGGTTTCCTAACGATGTTTTGGCTCACCGTAAGAGCTTCGTGTAAACATATATACAATTTGAAAATTCGGAAATACATTGGTACGTGACGTCGTTTAAACCTACACCCTCCTGATCGGAGGGCAACAGTCTAAATTGAAGAATGTTTTTGTATTTGAATTTGCATCGTTATGAAATTGGTTTGTCTCCTGGCTCTCCTTTGCAGAAATCGGCCTGTGTACCCGTTCAGTTACATCCCAATACTGCGATAATCGTGACCCACAACCTTTATATTACGCTCTGATCAGCCAGCCTCAAGACTGTTGGATAGCATCATTTTTCCTAGCATACCCACGTCGTTACATTTCAAATGAACTCAAATGATTCGCGACATAGCTTTAAGAGCTCACTCAGCAGTAAATAAATCTATAACCATTCCATTAATGAAAATTTGATGACGCATTACTGAGATATTTGGTGAAAATTAATTTTTCCTTTTATTTTTTAAATTACGTTTTTTAAATTTTGTACAGAGAAGGAAAGGGTTTGAATTCTGGTATTTTTTTTTTAAATGTTAAAAAAACAAATGAAAAACCATAAAGCCGTTAATGATGTAACATACTCAATACTCAATCATTTATTGCCAAACCATAATGTACATAAGATGTTACATACAAGTGAAACCGTGTTATAGACCCTGTTGGGCACGCCTAATGAGGATAGGAGAGAGGAAACATAACATTTTAAATTAGTAATTTTTAATTTTTATTCTAAATACCATCAAATTTATTTTATGATTATCAGTAAAATAATCATTAATATCATAATTGATTTTTTAATAGGTACTGTTTTAGTTTTCGGGTAAATATTATATCGTTACTTTCATTTTTTAATATATCGGGTAATTTATTATATATTTTTATAGAAGATGTTAGTGTATTAGAAGACTTTATTTCCAATCGGGATGTTGGCAATATTAATTTATTTTTGTGTCGTAATGAATATTTACATGGAATATCTTCACGTTTTGTAAAAAAATGATTGTTTTTACGAACGAATTTACATATCTCTAGAATATATAAGCTGGGTAAGGTTAATATTTTATATTTAACGAAGTACGGTCGGCAACTATCAGTCTGATCTATATTTACTATGATTCGGATCAACTTTTTTTGAAGAGTAAAAAGCGATCCTGCATCCGTGCTGTTGCCCCACAGAATGACGCCGTAGCTCAGCCAAGCGTGCGCGTACGCGTAGTAGGTTGTTATTGCCGTTTCCATATTTGTTGTCTTTTTTATTTCACGTAGTGCATACGAAAAGCTCGACAGTTTAGACTTTACCCTATTGACGTGCGCCTTCCAATTTATGGAGGTGTCTATATCTATACCAAGCAATCTAAACTCTCTTACAGTTTCTAGAATTGTACCATTAAATATAAAATTCAAATTTAGTGCAGTTTTTTGGTGAGGGTGAAAAGTTATTATTTTAGTTTTAGAAAAATTTATTTTAAGATTATGATCATTTAGCCAGGTTGAAGTTTTAGATAAGAGTAAGTTGAGTTTCATATGAATGTCACTATTGTTTTGACATGAAGTTAGAAGGGACATATCATCTGCAAACAAGACGCACGTTTCTTCGATAGCTTTAGGTAGGTCATTAATGTAAATTAAGAATAATAAACACCCGACAACACTGCCTTGAGGTATTGATGCATTTATCACCTTACAATCAGAGACCACCTTTGTGATATTTTGGGTAGTATTATCAAAGTGTTCGATCTCAACAAATTGCTGTCTATCCTTTAGGTAAGAAGCAAACCATTTATGAGCCGAGCCGCGAATGCCCATCCCGTACAGCTTATTTAGTAGTATATTGTGGCGCACCCTGTCGTATGCCTTTGTCATATCTAACAGGATGCCCACACCATACTGCTTGTTATCTAATATTTTGACAACTTCATTTATATATTTGTACACGGCCAAAACTGTGGAGCGGTTTTTTCTGAATCCGTTTTGGCAATCATCAAATATTTGGTACTTTTCAAAAAAAATACTAATCCGGTTACAAATGGCCTTTTCGAAAATTTTTGATGGGGTTGGTAATAAGGCGATCGGGCGGAAGTTGTTTGGATCGGTTTTATCATCTTTTTTGTGAACAGGTCTTATGATTGTCTTCTTTAGTTGTGATGGAAAAGTGCCTTCATCAAACGATTGGTTAATTAACAAAGTAAGTGGCAGGGTCAGTTCATCAGCACATTCTTTAATTAAATTTGGTGGAAGTTCGTCTATGCCATGGCTTTTTTTATTTTTTAAGTGTTTAATTATTTTATTTACTTCATTGCAGTCTACGGACTTAGATACATGGTGTTAGGTATCGGTTTGGACGACAGGGCGGCCTCGAGGGCCGAGCGCACTAGCGCCACTGCTATCTCCCACCGGTTCACCAATTGACGCAAAAAAGTTATTAAATGAATTTGCGACCCATTTGGGGTCTGTAATAATCATATTATTCACTTTTAGTTTTATGTTACACTTTTCCTTTTTGTTAAATTTATTGGTTTTCTCATTTATTATTTGCCACATAGCTTTTACTTTATTAGGTGAGTGTTTTAGTTTATTTATATATTGTATTTTTTTAGCATGATTTATAGTTCTTTTTAATACTTTGGCATATGTTTTATAATGAAGTTTTAATATTGGATTATTTGTTTTTGTTGTTAAAATTTTTAATAACCTCTTATTTTGACATGATTTTCTAATCCCTACTGTCAACCAATATTTTTTTGGGTTTGATTTTATTTTTATACGTTGTTTTGGTATAGTTTGATTCAGTATTTTTATTAGGCTATTATGGAATGTGTCATAGTTTTCATTAACATTTTTGTTGGGGTTTATAATTTTATTCCAATCTATTAATTGTAATTGTAATTTAAAGTTAGTTATTGCATTCTTATTATATACCCGCTTATCAGTGTACCAGTCGGATTGTTTAGTTCCTTGAGTTATTTTTAATTGTATAATTGTTGCCGAGTGATCAGAGAATCCTAATTCCTCTACAGATGTTTTCATATATGTATTGTTAAAGTTCGTAAAAATGAGGTCAAGACATGTGGAAACAGTTGCTGTTACATGGGTTGGTGTTTTAATATGTTGGTTAAATTTGTATTGCAACATGAGGTTAAGGAAATTAGAGGTTTTTGTATTGTAACTCAATATATCTATGTTAAAATCCCCGCCTATGACAATATTATATTTGTTATATTTATTATTTAAGTACACTAATATTTTATGTAATTGGCTTAAAAAATTTCCTCCTCTCTTCTATTCCAGTAAATTATTACAATTAGCATATTTTCTTTACATAATTCTATTGCAGTTATTTCTAACACATATTCTAAGGACATACATGTGATATCACACTTCTCTGTATATTCTATATGATCCTGTAGAAGTATGCAGACTCCGCCGCCAATCCGATTTTTTCTACAAAACGAAGCTGCAATTTTATAACCACTGAAGTGGATTAGGCTTAACTTTTCTTCGTTTAACCATGTTTCAGATAAGCATATAATTTGATAGTTAGGGTAATCATTTAGAAATGATTCTATTGTATGTTGTTTATTGTACATGCTCTGAATATTTTGGTATATTATATTAATTTCTTGTTTCTCTTCTCCGAAAGGCCTTGTCGCTAATGTTTGTAATCTGTTGGTTATTACTGGGCATTGATGTCTCTTTTTCCCTACTATCCAGTGGGTAAAAGGAACGCTCATCGTCTCCTCCATTATTGTGATGTTTACTTTTTTCCCCTCTATATATAATTCGTTTTTTCGCAGTACTGCATGGAGTCCATTTTTTCGGGCCGAAAACATCTCTTCCAGCAAAGCTTTTCTTTTCAGTTGTGAAGGCCTATCCAGGAATTCGGATATTGATAGGCCCGTTTTATGAAAATACCCACTGTTATCGAGTAAGTACCCGAGTCATTCTCTTGCTTATCAATTCCACTATTAATGGCCGGTTTCCACTTTTATTATATTTGCCTATACGATAAGTATCTTCAATATATCCACTCAGGTCCACATGCATTATATCATGGAATAATCTTTGTATTCGGTCATATAAATCGTGTTCTGGTTCTTTGTAGAATTCTTCCAGGCCAAATAATACGAACTTTTTACTATTATTTTCAGACTTTCCATTTTCACTAAATGGTTTATTTTTTGTATTTAAGGTGTTCATTTCAGATTTGAGTATATCAGTTTCTTTTTGTAATTTATCAATTTTTATATTAAGTTGTTGGATTTTCATTAAATTGTTCTCATTTTCTTTGTTTAGAGTATCGATATCCTGTTTAATTTCATGTCTCAACAATTGTAAGGCCTTTTGTACTTCTTTTTGTATAGTGTTCTGTAGTTGTGCTATAATATTTTTTATTATTTTCTAGAAGATTGCGGGTTATTACATCACTAACACTTTGCAGACTTAATTCAGTTTCCTTGCTAGACCCTACTTTAATCGGGCTTTTAGTGTCACCCAATAATGATATGTCCTCAGAGCTCAAAGTATCGTTTCCAGAAGTCATGTTTTTCCTTCTAAGGGTTACGTTATTTATATCGGGCGATTTATATTGTTGTTCGTTCAAAGTGTTATTTGTATATATTACTGGTGCATCCAAATTCCCAGTTTTTGGTGTTCTGCAGTAACAAGCTGGACACTTCCATTGTTTTTTATACTCTGGTGTCATTGTGTTGTTAAAACGCTGTATAGAAACGTTGGCACAGTCTAGGTCATAAGCACAACTACAATACATACACGTTAGATATTCCCTTTTTGGGAGCTCTTTTTGGCATCCAGCACATAATTTCGACATTGTTTTATGAAAAACTGAATTACTAATTTACTAATTCAATGTATCGTAAAAGCGCCCTCTTGTGACGTGTAGTAATGCACCCGTTATATGTCACTATTACTAATGATTGCTTTTCCGCTCACCACTAGATGTCGCTAGGTACACGTAGATATAATTTTAGCAATTATAGTGTATGTATTTTTTATTTATTTAATAGTTTTGCAACAGGTTTTCACTTTCACAACTCACAAAACAGCGTTCAACAGTTTAAATATGTATTGTTTAAATAGGTTTTCAATTATAAATTGTTCTATACGACGGTATTTTGAAATTCACGTCACATACACTGTTCCAAGTTTATTTGCTTTATTTTTTTAGATTAGGGTTTGGTTATCCTTAGATGCTGTTGATGAGTATTCTTATTGGTATACGTTGTTTAGTATCCAAAATACAAGCTCTTTTAAAATAGGGCTTGATGGCGCTGTGTGAATGTCTGTATTTATTTTCTAATTGGAGTTCGAACTCAACCATCTTGTTATTTTTCTAGACATGACCGAACCTTCGTAATATAATATGAGCAAGTTAATTATATTTAGTTATTGGTTTCGTAATTGCCTTTATTGTAGTTAATAGATATTTTTGTAGTAACAACATAAATTTTGTTCGTAGAAAAGCAAGATGCTATGAAGGTACATTAGTTTCGTAATCTACTGTTGAATTTTATATTATGTTACATCATAAAATGTATATGTATTTTCGTTAAATATATTTAATTATACTCTTGCCATCGTATGAACTCTATACGAACAATTAATCTTGTTTAAAAACGTAACTAAACTATAAACTTGGTTTTACGCATTAAGCATACAATTTACATACGTTAGCTTAAACTCATTTAACAATATTCAAAATATGTGTCAAGATTTTAAACGACTCACAATATTATCTATCACATACAAGGTACTACCTTCCTTCCTACGTACTGTGCCTTACAACCTTAATCATATTTAAAAAAAAACACGAATTTACCCATAAGCTTTCAAGTGCAATAAGACATCTCGTGTTTTGAAGTTCAAGGTATTTTTAAAACGCATCTATTTGCTGCACATTTCACCTAAGCCGTAACATTCAGCAGTGCGAGCAAATCGAATTTCCGACCTGTCAGCGAACCGCTCCGGAAAATGTAACAAACGTATGAACAGCGTTACTAGGGATGCGCTGCGGTCAGCCGTGTGTCGATGTTTAACGTGCCTAATTGTTTCGAGATCGATAGCTGGTGTATATTCACATAATGACTGCCGGTGACGAAACTATTCGGTGATCCCTTATTTGCTGAATTAATCGAAGAGAAATCGGAGTTTTAAAATATATTTTATACTTTAACACAAACAATTAGTTAAACATTTTATAACGTATTCTTTTGAAAAAAAACTAACTGCTTTTTTAAAAAGTAGATTTCTCATTACTTTGCAGTAAAAAGTTAATTAAAAAAATATTGTACACTCCATACTATACAAATGTGATGGATAATTTATTTGTATGATGTGTTATTTGGGGGCTTGATGCAGTGACAGTAAGTTTAGCAATAGTTCCTGGGATGGGTGAACGAAAAACAATATCTGAAGACCTACGTGCTTCAGAGTGCACACTAAGCCGAAAATCTCGGGTGATGATTGTGGTCAATTAATCAATATTATCCATATTTTTTTTGGTTCCTAAATATAAAAAATACCGCAACCCTACTGCGGAACAAATAAAAAGTCAGTCCTAAAATAACCCTAGGTTTAGCTCGCGAAAATGCTCGGACCTGCTGAATTTAATGTTTCACGTAAAATTTTTAAACCTATGTATTTAAACCCAACATTTTTTTTATCGAATATCATTGAATGATTACATCCCTCATAAACTGAGTCTGCAATGCAACCGTCTATATTATGATGCCAATATGCAATAAAATGCTGCAGGAACCTCGTTTGATTCTGTGTCGTCTCGTAAAGAAGGGAAGACTTATTCTGTCGCTCAGTGTTATGACGATTGATTATTTACTGCTAATTTTTCAGCATCTCGCCTGTTCGTTTTAAAACGTGGTAGTTTTGCGTGCTTTTAATTGGTTCGTTTTTAGATGTTTAAATACACGTGAAGTATATGAAACGTTTTGTATGACAATCAAGCGTAAAATATAATAAAGTATTAAATAATCAATATATAAATGAAATACATTGAATGAGTATTGTATAGAAGCATAAGCCTGCATAATAGCCTCAATATTATATTGAACTGTCACGCACATGTAAGTTACTCGTACATTTAAAATAGTGCAGTCTTTAGTTATTACTAAGGATTTGAGGCTATGCGAAAGTAATCAATTACATATTTCACATACGAGTAGTTACATATTAACTCAGTATTTTAAAATTTGTGTTTGTTATGTACCTATTTTTATTCAATTGGTAATTATTTTAGGTTTTTTATTATATTGTTTTTTTTTGTATTAAGTGCATGGTTGTTTGCGTCTACCGCCTTTATTATTTATGTTTTTCCGGTTCACAATGGACTGCTGGAAGAAATCTCTTATAGATAAGCTAGCCTGTACCTAATTGTTTCTTTTGTATACTTAAATGGTCACGCTATTATGTACGAATAAATAAATAAAATTATATAAGAATAGTATCAATATAAAAAAATATATAAATATTGTTTTTTCCTTATAAAGTTATTAGGTAATTTATAATTACTTGTCTCAGACTCATACAATACAACAAACGATACAGTTGTATTTATACTCAAAGCTTATAAATGCTATGGCCGCAGTCTTTCCAAATAAAATTTTACACTAAGGTAAATTTTGCGCACGCACGCACTATCGATGAATTTAAATTCAAACAGAAATTCTCAGAGGCACACAAAACCTTTATTCTACTTGGAGCAAAGGCGAACAAGTCGTAGTATTCCCGATGGATATTATTAGACCTCGGGATCGAGGCTGGGTCCCATGTGGCCCGATATGACATATTCCCTAAATCGAAGGCGTTCTTTATATCTTGATTTTAGATTTCGACAATATCAAGAAATGTGAGATTCTTTCAAAATGAAATACGATGTATACATTTTAAAACATATCCACAATTAATATTGAATAGGTATTCTGTCTTCAATTTATTGCAGTCCACTGCTGGACTGAAAGGTCTCCCCTATTCTGCGCCAGACATCATGGTCGTCCGCTTTCTTCATTCTCATCAGCAACCTTTTGTATTTCATCGGTCCATCGAGCCGGAGGGCTTCGGGCGCTACGCTTGCCAAGATGTACTCTTCATTCTAGAACTTATCTGCTCCAATGATGTAAAAAGTATAGATTCGTAATATGCTCACAAAACAATCGAAAAAAGTGTTCCGAATGCAGTGAACACATACACATATTTCGAATGAGCGTACATTTACCTAAATAACATAATAAGTAAATAAATAAGTACAAACTGTACTCTCTTCGGCAGTTCGTTTTTGAGGTACGGATGACGTATATACCTTTATATATACAAATATATTTTACAAAGACGTCTCAAATTGGGGTCCTATAGTGTGACTTGTGAATAACATAATTTATCCAGTAACAATATGCGGAATATTTTTAATAAGGTTTTAATTCAAAAGGAAAAGAGAGCAATTAAGCAGTCAGCCCAACAACTAGTGATGCTTCAGTGCAGTTGTTAATTTAAGACGTTAACATTAAATTAGGATGCCTATCTCACTTTTTATCCCTGAACACAGCTATATACCAAATGTAAAACCGTTATTGCGGATGTTAAAGCTAAGTTTGAGATGGCCCTTACATAAGACTACAAATGCATTCTCTAAAAAGTCGTATGGTCCGAATAAAGCTTCATAATGTTGGTCCGTTATTATATCCCCAACTCCCTACTTTGCAATGTGAAATTTTTTTTACGCACGTTTAATTAAGTATGCAGCGACTGTCCTAAGAAAAATAAATCCTAGTGCGTATTTACATCCGGCCCCCGTATTATGACCTATATACCTTATGTAGGTCATTTATATACTTATCCCTCGCCGCTTGCCCGGGAGTCATAACTTTAGATATTGGCTTTTGATAAAAAACTAATGAAACAAAACAAACTGTCAATGAACCGTTAAATAGAATTTCAACAATTGTTAGGGTCATCATTATCAGCTCATTGAACGTCCCCAGCAAGGGGTACGAGTACGAGTCTGCCTGTACAGTGTGTATAGACCTTAGTCGCCCATGCGGGCCCAATACGGATAGGCCGACGACCTTTGAATATCGCAGGCATGCGGTGGTTTCTTCATGATGTTTTCCTTCACCGTAAGAGCGTCGGCTAAACGTTCATATAATTTTGAAAAATCATTGGTACATGGCGAAATTGGAACCTGCACCTGCTGCACAATTTGGTCGCCTTACAAAAAAAATATTGGCCGTTTATTAACCCTTTGACCACCAGAGACAACTTAAAGTGTCACAAACTATAGATTTTCCATTGTGACTGGATTCCTGGCGGTCAAAGGTTTAATGTTTGATATTCGATCGATTTCCAAATAAATTTGATAATAAAGTTTTTCTGTTGCTAAAACACAAGTTAGACTACATAATATTAACGTTTTAATAAACGACCTCAATTTCGGAAACTGGTATTGCACTTAAAACGCTGAAAGTTGTCAGCGCGATTGCTCAGCGAAGCTGTAAAGTTCAAGAGGCATAGTTATTCAGAAGGAAAATTCCTATTTTATCCAGTCAGTATGTTTCTATGAAGTTAGTTAAACTTGTCAGAAATACTAAATTTAGTTATGATTGTCTGCATTTGCGTAAAAGTATCTGTCATTTCTGTCACTATTCCGTAATGCTCAAAAACGCAGCTGAGACATGGACACATGCCTTCTTATGGGAGCGCTGAGGTTCAAATCCCGCCATGCGCCAATGTGTTTCGAATTTTCGAAAATATATATACGATATCCGACGCTCTTACGGTGAAGGAAAATATCGTGATTTAAAGGTGCGTGAAGGTTGTGCGTGAAGTCGTCCAACGCGTACTAGGCTGGTGGTGGTGTTTAATAAAGCTCAAAAGTCTTGCTTGCATTGCCATCTCTAATACTTTACACTATTTTAAATTGGACGATATGGACCTGGGCCTGGCGCTTTTCACCCTTTTTCTAGAATCGATTTACTACAGATGTCTTTAATTTGCCGAGAAATTTATCGGAACTAAAAGCTTAGTTTATAAAACGAGATTACATACTATTGTAGTTGATATTTTATGGTAACCCGTAGAGTTTTTAGCTTTTAGTGATCGTATAATGTTTTTTTTTATTTCATGAACATCAATGTATGTATATATTAATGTTTTAGTACTCTTATGAAATTTATATATTAATAGTTTTTTTAGTTTTTACTGTTTGTGAAAGGACTGCGGGATTGGTTCACAAGTTCAAAATCACTCAACGCGCAATGGCTATGCTTGGAATCTCTCTTAGGGATAAGATCAGAAATGATTTAATTCGTAAGAGAACTAAAGTTACCGACATAGCCCGCCGGATCGCATAGTCGCCGGACGACTTGCGAAAGGTCGCTGGTGGAAGCTGGATGAAAAAAGCGGAGAAAATGGGGGAGACCTATGTCCAGCAGTAGAGTGCAATAGGTTGAAGAGAGAGAGAGAGAGATCTGTCATTTTAATTTGATAATTATGAACAGAAAATAAACATAATTTTATTGCGTATAAACTGTGGTGACACCCATATTTTTAACAATGATCATGGATATGGTTCATGATTTGATTTGTACGCTCGAAATACAAAGCCTTATATAACTGTCAGTCCTTAAAAGACTTTAAACATCATCATCATCAGCTCATTAAACGTCCCCACCGAGGGGCCCGAGCCTACCGCATAGGGCGATGACATCAATAAAAGTAAATTTTGGCTATTTCACCATGCATCTTATCAGTACCTTGTTCTGTTTTATTTATAATTAATATCTTGATAAAATAACTTTAAACCATTAAACTTTATGACCATTAAACAACTTTATCGTACTAGATAAGACTTGAAAATCTTTTTATTTTTATGTTACGAAGTGAACACAATGGTCAGGATGCTCACCTGGTGACAACTGATACACCTGACCATGACAGAGCGGCATTGAAGGAGGCCAACAACTGATAAACAGTTATTATTCTCGATCAATACCGCACTCCGCCTGTCACCCGTGACGACAGATGTAAGGTATTTTATACGTACCCGTATACAACTGTAACTTCTTATATCAAAAATAAATAACCGTCATAGTATAGGACCCTGTATCGGAAAGAAACGTATAGTTTTATGGCCGCCACAACAATTGTCGATGCATCTTTGGTTTGACTAACAATCACGCCAAATACCAGCTCGAGGTGGGTAAAGATTCGTTTTAGAAATTGCGACTCAGTGAGCGAGTGATCGACGATGCCATGGAAATCGGATTAGATGGCAATATTCCGATGGAAGTCTATGTAATTGCAACGCTCTTTAGACAATGGAACAATTATTGCCTTGCCCTTGCTGTTCCTCATAAGGTTTTCAGGACCTCTGAATGATTGGGTGATAGAAGTGGTTGAATAAGCAAAAAATTTTTAAAGTAAAAGCAGTAATTCCAAAAGTTGGGGTCGACGTTATTATAAGCAAATCTTTCAAAAATGTTTAGTTTGAAAACGTACTACGCTTATTACACAAATTATTGAACTAGCTTGAACTATGGTAAATTTACTTACCCAATTCACTGGTTAATTACTTCATATGTTGTACGAAAATTTATTATTAAGTTTAGGTTAAGAACATAATATAGATATTTATCTACCATAATACTGTAATTCCCTACATGCATACAAGTGTGATGATTTTGTGCAAGTATATGAATAAACGTCAATTGGGACGTCAGGTTTAAAACTAGTGAGTATTAAGACAAATTACATAAACGGTATATTGGCAATTTAGTGCCTGATTGTGGGCATTTAAAATTATTGTGCAGAAATAATGAAAAAACAATGAGAATGTATGCGTCCAGAAAGGAGATTAAGTAATAATCCAAGTAGAACAACGCTGCATTGTGGCTATGTTCCAAGCTGCAAAGCCAATGGATTTCCCGCTGTGCACACAAGAATCTATAATATCCCTGCTCGATTTACTCGTGAAGTGATGGAGCTTCCGCATTGAAGTAGAGCTTCGATTCCTTTTGTTTATTCAGTATACGCCTATGATAAAGATTTGATAGGACGTCTTTGGTTATGTGACATTTCTGTTAAACAAGTTTAGTGATTACCTATTATTGGAATTAATAATTGTAGTAGAATAACACTACAAATTTTCAGAAATCTACTCATTCATAATTATTTTTCCGCTCGAATTTCATGGTGGGAAAACAATATTTTGTCCACTTATCAATCGATGGGGATGGGGACGGGATGAATTTCCGCTCAATATTACTAAGATATAACAGCAATACAAAAAATAAATTGGGTGAATGGAATTAAACGTCATTTGATAGCTATAAAAGGTACAACAATAAATAAAAACCCAAAAAATTGGATACAGTATAAGTACTCAAAAATTATATAACCTTTTTATATACTAACTATGTCACCATTTCATCTATAATAAAACCATTTATGTATGTTGATTGTATACAACTGGGGCGGTTAAAGCTTAAAGTTCCATACAATATGTTAAATAATTATGAGCGTTTACAACATAATAATTTCTCACGTAAGCAAAGCTATGTACTTCAAATTGTATTATACGCTAAAATACCTACCTACGAGCATATTAATACATATACAACACAGACACAGATATATTTCAACATCCAATCATATCAAACGTGCCGAATAATACGGAACTCGTGTTGGCATAAAGCGTAGTATACACGTGGAGCTTTTGCATCTCTGGTGGTGGCAACGAAACTCCCGGATATTATTCTATTGGGTAAACATTTTGCTTATTGGTTTTAGTTATTGAAAAAAAAAACAGTTCTTGGAGCGTGTGAACGCGATCTTACAGGAAAAGTTGAAAGTACTGCAAAGTTCTTTTAAAATTTTCTCAGCATTTCTATCGAAGGAACGTGTCAGTATTTTATACCTAATAAGCATGCTGTCAAGATGGTTGGTTGAAATTATTGGTTACCGTAACTCAGGAACTTTGAAACTTCGCTGTGATCCAATTTGTATTAGAGCCAGTAGGTGGTAAATACAGTTACCTATCTACGTATTGGAGACTTCTCGTCTTCTTTGGTTACCGCAGAAAAGTAGAAGAAAATCCAAATTTTATTTATTAATAAACTTTAAGCTTTAATTAATTAACAAAGGTAAAGCCTAATTCTGTGTGACTTTTGCAGTTTACCTGGCGTAGAATAGAACTCAGTAGAGTCAGATCGACATAAATTGACAACGTCTCCCATATTATATCTTAACAATAAACTAATATATTATAATAATAATAAAATGATTTATTTCAGTAAATATACATTCTCATTACATTTGAAATTTCCGTTTAAGCAAATTAATTTTGCTTGTGCTAAGAATACTCCCATAGTATTTTGTACAGATACCCATATTATTTCATGAAATACATAAATGTTTGCAAAGTTTGGCGAGTCACGGTAACAATGAGACGGTGTTGCCGGTCTAGACAATGCGAGGCGCCGTGACAATATCCTTCCGCCGCATACAATTGTATACACGAGCATACGCTGTTGTTGATATGAAGTTGCAACTCTTGCTGTGGAATTTATTATTTGCTAAGTAAAATTTACCTTTTAACCGTAACAGCCCGTGAAAGTTCGCTGCTGAACTATCTCCAACATAGTGAAATAGACAGGGAAGCGTTTTGTTATAATCTTATTGTTTGACAAATGGGTTGGAGATAATAAAATTTTGAAACCCCCGCTTCTATTGGTTATAGTAACCTTAATTAGCCTTGAAAAGGTTTAATAAAAAGAGGTATTTATTTAAAATCATCACCCTGAAACGTATGTATTCTAATTTCAAAATCAATGGTATCGCGTCAGGAGACAATTTTAATTTCGAATTTTGTGTAGTATTCTTAAACCCTTTTATTTTAAGTATGGGTATCACCCGTACTGAGTTTAGAAAAAAAATATAATGAAATTTGCTATTTTGCGGGGTGCCTTGGATTTGAAATATGTCTTAGACTACAATATTTTACTAAACAAGTCCTTTCGTTTGGCACCCGTATTGAGGGTTTGTGCAAAAGTGTAATCCGCCATTATATGGCGGCCATCTTGGATCAATTTTCATCAGCTGAGAACACTCTTCACATTTTTTTAAAATTATTCATCCGTTCGGAAGCCATCATGTCATTTTGCGTCGCGAGTTTAAAAGGTTTAACAAGACTGCACTGCGCGACCCTTTCTCTTATTGTCCCTGAGCCTCCTTTCATGGCACCCGCGGAAAGAGTTGCACAGTATTTGGCTTATTATAATATAACTGTACTATCAATATATTATATATATACAGCATCGGTGGCTCAATGGTGTGGACTGTCGCCTTCGCACCGGGAAGGCTGAGGTTCAAATCACGTACCAATGTGTTTTCGAATTTTCGAAAATATATGTACGTTATCCGACGCTCTTACGGTGAAGGAAAACATCGTGAGGAAACCTTCATGCACGTCTGCGAAGAGATTCGAAGGTTGTGTGTGAAGTCGTCCAATCCACACTGGGCTCGCGGGACGACTAAGGACTATCACCCTATACGGTAGGCTCGTGCCCCTCGGTGGGACGTATAATGAGCTGATAATGATGTACTATCAATAGTATTGTGTAGCAAATTTTAACGTACCCATTATACATTTTCTGTATGCCCTGAAGGTAAACTGGTATAGGAGGCATTAATGTCGCCTTTGTTCAGTTGTTTTTATAGTGCAGAAAACTTAAATAAATTATTTGAGATTGATTTATTGACAACAATGACATTCTGTTTATACAAAGGTAGATACGCCATCTGTGCCTCAAAAAGAACTGCCGAAGAGAGTACAATTTGTAGTGGTGTTCGAAATTCGAAATATGTGTATGTATGCTGTCTCTGCATTCGGAACACTTTTTTCGATTGTTTTGTGAGCATATCACGAATCCATACTTTTTTACATCATTGATTGACAATTGTGGTGACGATTGTATTCTAATCTTCAATCAGACTTAATTAGTCACACATAGAAATAACTTGTGATAAACATGAAAGGGTTTCTCCTCCAATAAATTGTATTTCAGGTTGCAAGCTATATTCACCGATCCCCGCGACCTTTGTCCGTGGTCTGTCAAAGTTTTATTGCTACGTAACTTTGCTATTTGCATATCCATCAAAGTTAAAGCAACTACGGTCAGCCATAAAGGTAGCTGGTAATTCATCTTTACTAGCATTACGGAATCCTGTTAGTAGTTAGTTTTATACACGAACTTATCGATTACTTTTCTAGTTCGTAGTTAAAGATTTGTTAATAAAGACTGTTATATTTCGCACTATAAAGGGACGGCGACTACTATTAGGACAGAGTGCAAAGGAGTAAGGGATTTAAGGCGACGAATATAGTTTCTTAAAAAATTTTTACAAATATTAATACCTTTTATTAATTAGGCCACTTGGGATATTATTTCATATTCCAAAATAAAAAACTCTTTCTTTCAATATACCAAGTTTTGTGTTCTTTATCTCAAACATCTGTGATATAAATAATTGTAGTTCTATTTTTGAAATTTTTGTTTGTCGAGTTTTATTCCTATTATTTATACCTATATGGCCATTATAATTAAAATAAATTAAACTTATGGTTGAAGGTTAAACTAGTAACATTTTCTTTTTCATTCATTATTTCTCCTCGATCTTGTCGATCTCCATATAAACATATGCTATATTATACAATACGAATAGCAAAAGCTTATTAAACTGCCTGAACACGTAATTAGGCGATATCATAACATAGCTTCAACTGGTGACTGTTTTTGGCATGCTAATTAGTAGGGAATTTCATTTGTTGCTACTGTAGCTTTAACTTTATGTCGATAGATGTTTTCGGATAAGTCCTAGGATAAACTTATGTTGTGAAAGTTTACGCTGGCTTAATCACAGTAAGTCTGAAACTTTGTAACTAATTCACGTGTAGTCTATTTATCACAAAACATGTTGTGTTGATTTATTCGCGGATGGCTTCGTCGTATATCAACCGATTCTGATGATTATTATTGGAAAGAGGATACTTCAGAGATTGTCCCATGATATCGTAACCAGGGTTTGATGAAGGACATCGAGAGAAAACGAGGGAACATTCAAAAATCGTAGGCGACTAAGAGCAACTACTTCTTCATAACAGTATATTTATTTCAGGGACTATTTTATTACGTATCACTCAAAATTGTAAAAAAACAATTTTAAACAAAAAAAATACTGACTTTAAACAAGACATAATTTATGAGACTAAAAGCACATTTGTTCCAAAAATGCCATGAAAATAAGCATCATGGCATAGAGAATGGATTATATGTAGAAAATATATTACAAAAAGTTATATATACATTACAGAAATACTAATAATTTTATAACATCTATTGCTATCCAATCTACCTGTGATATAGTTCTTCCATAATTATATCAAACTGCAACCATTTCGTATGACGTCCGGCTGCACCGTTTGACATACGACAGTTGACGCCTAACCTCTTACGTCTGGCAGGTATCTATTGATGCCGAAAAGTAATATAATCTTATTATTTTCATTGTGTCCTGATTATCAGTCCCTGAAAATTACTTAATATTGGCTGTCGGCTAACTTATGTTACCATCATCATCAGCTCATTATATCGTCCCCACTGAGGAGCACGAGCCTATCCCTGGGCCCACGTGGACGTCCACTTGGGCCCAGGGATAGGCCGACTTCACACACAACCTTTGGATTTCTTTGTAGACGTGCACTTAAGCGCTAAGACTTTCTCTCAATGTTTTCCTTCAACGTAAGATTGTCGGATAAACTTACATATATAAATTTCGAAAAAACAGTGGTACGCGGCGGGGTTTAATCTGCACTCTCCAGATCAGAAGGCAACACTCAACAACAATGAGGCACCGACGCTCGACTTCTAAAAATAAATAAATATCTTATTCAAAGTTATGTCAAATTAATATTTGGCGAGGGACGGCGCTATCGCGGGTCTGTCAAAGTTTGTAAGAGTCCGTGATAGATAAGACCCTGGCGACTGTAATTGTGTTACAATATTAAAAGTTTCGCAACCGACTTTGAATGCCGGGAGCGTGTCGCTAATGAAATCTTACAATTAAATAGAAAACAACGTTATAAGCTCGTTCTAAAAAACGTTCTACATTTTATAAATATTTTTAAAAATAAGAATTTTAGAGTTACTTAGGTAGGTTGTACTCATGTCTTTGTGAATTATGTTTTGAACGTCTAAGGTCAAACTATCTGATGTACAAGTTAACGGCTGAAAAAAGCCCTCCAATCATAGTGAGGATATAGATTCAGGCTTAAGTTGTGTCGCAAATGATCTCCGTTGAATATCTGGAACATTGTGGTAGTAACCCTGTAGTGATTATGCAGTATTAATAATAATAATAATGAAAGTAACATTAACATTAACATTTGATGGCTAACATTAACTGGCTAATTTCGGGATTTTATTGCCTGATGACATGCACTTGGCTTAGGCCCGTGTATGTCATTACTCCAGTATTTCAAAATACTGAGAAAATAAAGAACAATCAAAATAATAATGAAAGTACTATATACTACTACAGTCACATAGTATTCTGCTAGACAAATTGGATGATTAAAGGGTTTTAGCGGCTGGCAGAGCCTGGTTCGCTATTCTGCTACATGCACAACATTACAGCCGAACTTGGATTGTGTCCAAAAATTTATATGCTTGATGAAAATGTGTAATTTAAGTACTTTCGCCAAAGGGTACATTTTAGCACCATTGGTTAAAAGACTCACTGCAGGTCATTCGCAGTCCCAAATAGTGTGGATATGACCTACAATGCGGAGCCGATGCGTTAACTAGCATCTTAAGGTTTTCCCCTAAGTCCTTAACCGGGAGCAACGATTTGACGCCCTTGCTAAAGCAGAAATAAAGACTGTGAACTTATCTTTACAGGTGGAATTCCACACGACCGAGTCCGTAGTGACTGTCGACTGGGAGAACGGCTTCGTAGAGGCGTCTGCCAAAGACAACACAAACGTCTCCCAGATATTCAAGGAGCTGCTCGTCCAGGCCAAAGTGAAGTATAACCTGTCGCCAGCGCTGCGACGACGGCGGCGACAGTCGCTGCCTACAGGGCCTCAAGGACCCCCAGGGTCCAGCCCGACCCCACCTGCTTCGTCCAACCCCCCGCACGTACCATCAGCGGCTCAGCTAGCACATCTCCAACAAATTAGGGAGCGACACCACAGCAAGCGCAACTCGTGTGTCATTTCCTAAACAGCTGTACGTGACAAATGTCGAGTTCGCACTGAATTTGGGGCGAGTTCGAAGTGGGGACCACTTCAGGGTGAACTCGCAATTTGGCGGAGTCTGCACTTGGTGACGGGTGTGAGCTTTTTAGTGATTTGCCAATTATTTACATTCAGCAATTTTAACGCTGTTCATCGGGTATTAGTACCTACACACAATGCTATAGATATGTCACAATATAATTAAACATACTAAAGTGAAAAATATTTTAGACACTGGAGTCTAGACTCTATATCTCTTTGTGCCACTTCTTATTATGGTTTCCTTAGTCATTATTTCTTTTGGTTTAGTACACTACTGTCTGTGACTAAGTCGTCAACGACTCTTGTCTTGAAGTTGAGGTTGTCGGACTAGTACCCCGCCAACCTTCTCAGTTGTAAACCCAACCGGTAAAGTGTTATTTTTGAAGCATACTTCATAGCTTGAAATGAAATGTGATCTTGATTTTAAATGAAATCGCGTAGGTAATTTAATAATTGTTTCTTATTGTTATCCCGATGTTTTGCAGTAACCATTATATAGGTGACAAAAAGTGACAGTAGTACGTGTCTATTTTAGTCAAAATTCATTATTTTAATACTGTTATTAATTAACTCGGGCCCAATTTACAACTGTATTGGTAAAACCAAAACACAGGATGTAATTTAAAAAAAAAAACTGTATTTCTGATATTAAAATAACAAACACGTAGTAGCGTGATTTGTCGGAATCGAAGCATTGTACAGAGTTTATTATGTTAAAGTTGTGAACAACTACTAATTGAATGAAAACATTTGTGTTGTGCTATCTATATTTTGACAAACAAGTAAGCATCATCTTGTTGATTCAATAAGTTGCTACAAGCAGAATCCAGCTAATATTACTTAATCTCGGAAATGACAAAGTCAGTATTTTAAATATAAGAATAAGATTAAAAAGCTTACACCCAACGCGTGCAATATCTAATAATGATTATAACTATCTAATACATAAATATGTTAAGTTCATTATGACGATAAGTTTTTTACAAATTATTCCCGTAACGTTTTGTAATACAACTTTTAATGCTTATGCATACATTCACTTTTTTATTGGTCCAGTAATAGATTTTCCTACATCCATTGATACTTTAAGACATGCTGTAGGTACATTGTCTAAAATATTTGACAATTATATTAGCAACAATCACTTACTCAACCTATTGATATCGCAATAAGTTGAGATACAAATTTAGCGTAGGATTTTTACAAAGACATAAAAAGTATTATCTCCAGTAACGTTCAGCGAATGCTTTTCCTTTAACATTATTTCAATGGTTACTCAGCTAAATTCACAAGCATTCCCTCGTGTAGTATTAAGGTAAACAATTTATTATACGGTAAGCTATCTCATTCCGGCTTCATCGTTTTACTAATTCACATTTATGGATAATACGAGTATATAATACTTTATGTAATGAAATTGTATCTGTTATATATTTCATCATACAATTTTTGGCAGTTCCTCGATGAACTTTGTTCGCATTAGGTTCTTGTGACTAATGTGGCGTATTTATCAATAATTAAATGAAATGTATACCAGAATGTAGTGATCAAAAATCTTTTAGATTGTCTTTATCATGATGCCAATCCTAAATTAATATTATGGTTAAGATTTAGACGTATAAATGTGTAATTATAATTATGCATTTCAGATTGATGTTATTAAAAGGAAACGTGATAGAAAGATGGGTATCTTTTCGACTGGTTTACTATAAGTAATAGTAGTTTTATGTGATGTTAACCTTTATTGAAATCCGTCATCACTGTTTCTTTTTTTGTAAGAGTTTTTTAGAAATTTCGTTTGTTATACAATTGTCGTCGCATTAATTGCGATGTCGACGTGGATGGTTTTAACTTAATGTTGAACTTTGCTGTTTAAAGCTACGAAATTGTCAACTCATGTGAATTGTGAGGCGAGAATACGCCGTAAATTCGAATTCCGCGACATAATAAGTAACGTAACGCGACATAGTAAGTTAACGTCCAGAGTAACACCAAATGTTGATGGAAGTCAGTATCAACTTTATGGTGCAAAGTCTTACACGTATTCTTAAAGAGAAACTCCTAAAGTATGTTTAAAATCTTCCTTTCTATCTCACGTAATTGTAAGTTAGTCATAAAACTTCTAGAGAATATAAATTTATACTTTAAAATATATAAACTGAAATTAATATGTCCATTACTTAGATTAAAATCTACCTCTCATAGATTTCTTCGTGGCCGACAAATGTCACCTTAAATATACAAATTATTCTTGTGTAGTTAATTTAAATTAACCAAATGATAAATATATTTATTTTCTTAAAATGCATTTATTAAGTGTTTCAAATTTATGGATGTGCCTTTTTTAAAAAGTCGTAGCTTCTTAGTTCTAATGAAAAATTGGTAGATTTAGTTTTTGTACTACGTAATTTCTGCATGTAATTGGGCTTTATTTTCTTTCGGTCTAGGTGTCTATCTGATTTGCTTCCGTTACATAAGTTTATAGGCTGTGTGGTAGAATTTTAGGCATTCTTACCTACTAAAAAAAAATAGTTTTGTGGAAAGTAGTTATTTATGCATAGTTGGAATACAAATTATAAACACGATATATTTATTGGTGTATTGTGTGTATTTTAAAATGTCAAACATATTGTATTGAGTGAAGATTTTGTATTGTTTGACATAAATGTATATCAAAGATATAATCAGATGTATTAATAGTTTATCTATAATAGTGCAAATTCCAAAATTTGTTAACTTAGCACAGAAGGATTTGAAAAATGTAGCATGTGTATTCTTTTTCGATTAGATAGTGGAAATATAATGTTGTAGTGATATGTTTATGTAATGCTCTAAAAGTTCATTTATATATTACTGAACAGTAACTAATTTTTTTGTACAGATGTAATAATTTGTGAATTTCAATAAACATAGTCTTCTGAAATGTGTACTTTTATTTCTACTAGACATAGCTAAATTACAAAGATTATTTAATAATTTAGCTACACATTATACAACATATTCACTTTAAAGCTGTACGAGCTCTATCAAAAGCGAATAAAGTTATTTTATTGGACCGACGGTATATGACAGGCATTACCTTTCTACTTATCCTTTCTACCGTAAAATAAGTTTATAAAAATCAAATAGGTACATATAGAATCTCTTTCTCAGAAGGGAACACGTCATTTACTGCACTAAGTAAAAGTATTCCCTAAATATCAAATCAGATGCAGCAATCTTAAGCAACGAACGAATTACGCACCCTACGTAAAACTTTCCAAAGAAATGCTTACGCAATTTAGTTCTCCATCGCTATAGATATATGGGCATCCTTCCGAAGGGAAGAACAGGCTTAGCACTTGACACACAGAGTCTCAAAGGTTGTAATGTATTTAAGAATGGGAAAATTCTCTAAATAAAGTCCGACCTTGGTTGACAAAGAAAATTTCATTCAACAATTATAGTTTTGAAAAATATTATTTCCATAAAAATATAATACTATATAAACCATATATATATTTGAAAATTCTATAACTTTTTAAAATTGTTTGAGCATACAAAAACTCTTTTATGATTCATTTTCAGATTACCGATTACATTCAGATTCAGAATGTGTACCGTTTTAATGTTATTCCAAACCTTTTTCAACTTTCAATTAAATTAATAAATATCACTGACATTCACACAGCACCATCTAGTCCCAAACTAAGCATTAGTCTGTAATATGGACACTAAACAACGGATAAACATACTTATATAATTTTTGTTTTGTAAATACATACATACTCTACATAGAAAACACCCAGACCAATACAAACGTACCTGATCATGCCCACAAATGTTTGTAATGCCCGGAGATCGATTCCAGAACTCTTGGTAGGTGCCCATATCATAACCACTTACACCAAATGGGTCGTCAATAAGGAATGTGGTGAACCATAAATGGTCAATTATTTGACTACAAAATTATTTTAAACTTTATTTTTTTATTATTATTTTTACTATCTAATATCACTCTCTTAGTTGCAATCACAATGCATTGCGGCGTGTTGGCAGAACGCGCGGCCGTGAGTATACCAGCGGCACTTGTTGCGCGGATCGATAGTGGCTCTGCAACAGCCTGTCGTGGACCTCTTTAGAGGTTCTGTCCATGCTCTATGGCATTAGAGCTTCTAAAATTTCTACTAGTTCTACCATTTCTACTAACCTTTTGTAAGAAATAAATCGATGCTGCATTTAAAATTGAACACAAATTTACTAATAAATGTTGACGACCCATCTGGTGTAATGGTTGAGACGTTGGCTATTGCACCGAGGATTATTATTCCGGGTTTGATGGCCGGGCAGTATAAACACATGAACAGGTCTGTTTGTATTGGTCTTGGTTTTTTTCATATAATATGTATGTATTTACAAAATAAATATATAAATATGTTTTTATCCATTGTTTAGTATCATCTATATTATAGGCTAATGCTTAGTTTGGGGCTAGATGGCGCTGAATGATGGCGTGTGAATGTCTGTGCATATTTATTTATTTATAAAAGCACAGTTTAGTTTAGAAGACTACTGAAATATAGTATTGGATTTTGTGCTGACCGTGAGATGAATTTGCGTTAAGCATAATATGAGAGCATGATGATTATTCATGCCGAGCCATTGAAATAAAACCATAGATGACAATATTTAGTGGCAGAGATTAAGGTTACCGTAAAAACTAGGTGTATAAAACCCTTGTATACATCAATGCACGTTTTAATTGAACTGGTATATCTTAATTTGTTGCACAATCAATCATAATCTTTAGAGCAGATATTAGGTACCCTTAACTGTTTATTCCACGCAACCAATAAAATTATAATTAGGCATGACTATCGGAACAGTAGGTGTATTTATTAGTTTTGTCACTTCTCGCATATTTATGTATTGCAAGTAATAATAAAGACGTGTTATCTTTGACGATTTTTTTCTCGTTATAGACTTGCTTATTGGGGAATTTGTTAAAAACTACTGGGTGCATTGACCAAAAATACTTAAACTCAATAATTCATAAGTTCAACAGAACCCCTTCTCCAAACTTTGGTACTGTTAGGAACAACAAACAAAAAAAACATTGGCCTTCGAGTTTGAATAAAAATTCTCGACATACATGAAAGTCAAGCGTCTTTCAGTTAAACGTTTTCGGGGAACATTCCGCCAATCAAACATTTCCTCTTTTGGTGCCCGTTTTCAATCAATACACAATGTTTCGCTTTCTGTTCCGTAAATTGGTCTCTTGTCGAGATTAATTGACATTCACATATAACTGATGCTTTAATGTAGGATACTCCAGTTTTCTTCTTGCAATACTTGTGAAAATCATTTAGACTTTTTATATATTAATTGTAAAAAGAATTTATTGAAATAAATTACACAAAATTATATATTTCTGTAGAATGTGTCTGTCTAGGGGTATCCGTATAGATAAGGTGTGTATTTTTTATATTTTGTGTATGGCTTATGACCAGTTTTCTCTTTTAAGGAAGTTTTTTTTCCTTTTAAGTTGCAATTACAAAATTGTTAGTTTTTAGTGATATAAGCTTCAGTCTTGCCTTGCAGCAAACTGAAAAATTAAATCAAGAAGTCTCCTCATTAGCATCCTCAGCTCGTTAAAACGTTCCAGCCACGGGGCACGAGCATACTCGTAAAGGGTATATACTTGTATAGGCTTTAATCGTCCATGCGGGCCCAGTGGAATTGGCCGACTTTACGCACAACCTTTAAATCCCTTGAAACCTTGAAGATTTAAAGGTTGTTTAATGTCAGGTTTTCCTTTACCGTAATAGCATCGGATAAACGTACATATAATTTCGAAAATTCGAAAATACATTGAGACGTGGCGGGATTTGAACCAGCACCCTCCAGATCGGAAAGCAACGGTCTTCAACAATGAGCCACCGACGACTGCTCATCAGTCAACAAGAAAATTAATTCTTACAAGTCCCCTTAGGCTATAAATACGGACACTGATGTTCCCAAGTACTTCACAAACCCAAATTATGATTCAGATAGCGGCGAGTAGAACTTCAAATCTGTATAATTTACGGTTCGAAAATATTTTGAGATGAATTATATTGTTCTCTCAAGTGTGTTATCTAGAAACGAAGGATTTTTACACATCTCATGCATATCAATGTTTATTGTGTTAATGTGTAATAATATCTGAGGAAATGTCTTTGCTTTTAAAAGGTATATAATACAGGCAAAATAAAATTATATATAGTGAATTGCCGGCCATTGATGGAGGATAACTGTCTATCAAATGTTGGTCTCCTTCAATGCCGCTTTGACATAGCTAGGTATGTCACTTACCATCAGGTGAACATCCTGACCGTCCTGCAACACGTCCGGTATGTTACAACATAAAAAAATGTTACTAACATTTGCTATTTCAATATTTAGCTAACTTCACCAATTCTATTATTATTGCTCGAAATGATTAAATACGGCTCTTTATAACCAACCTCAGCTTAGGGATTCGCGAGATACCAGAAAGTACAGAGTTTGGCTTTATATAAATTGAGACTGTGAAACTTTCTAAATTATTCTTGGGTGCTTTTGGGTCAATTTAATAAACTTTTTCAAATCCGGATCGATATTACGAGCCGCTGTAGTGTAACTAAAGTTTTATTGTAAAATGGGATTATTCTCAAAGACAATAACGTTTTAATAAATAGCCTTTGTTTTATAAAATACATATTTTTTTGTAATTTCAGATCACTCCACGGTGATAAGTAAGACGACTGTCCATGACAGACGTCTTACTTACAAAACTGTATTTTGTTATAATTTTCCGTCAACACTGCTCTGCATTCGTCACTCGGGATGACACATGTAAGGTCTTGTAAACCCAATAAATAAAAAATATACGAGAATTAATTATGAATTCACATATGAGTTAAGACGATGGTACACGCTTATCTTAGATAAATAATAAACTGATTGTTTATGACACATATTATTATGTTTAAGACACCCAAAAATTTCAACACTGTGATTTTAAACTATTTTAGCCGTTAAAATAACATTGTTTGCTATTTCTAAGTATTAAAGATTATGTGCCTTTAAAAAAATATTTTCAGTTTATTATAGTAATTAATGTTTTCGACTAATTAGTGGTAATTTTATCCATCTCTAGCATAAAACACAACGTTGGCTTGCAAGGTGATATGAAGCATTTAATCCATGTTCAAGCTCTGTCTGACCTTCTGTAAACAAAACCTTACTTTTCCAACAAGAAAGATATATTTTATGAAGTACGAACATAAAAAGGACATCCTTTAATTAAATGTAATATTTCTTCAATATTATAAACACGCGCTTATTTTATGTAGAGATGATGAATTTGAAATTATCGGTTTTACGAAAAATATTTCTGCCTATATTTTATACGTAGATTTATTTATGTTTTATATATTTTATTTCACCTTTACATTTATAATAATTATTTTCAAAATCTTGCTTTTTTTATATTTTGCAAGTTTTTGTTTTTATTTCTTTTTCGAGTATTTTATTGTTAACTTTCCAAGTAAGTCGTAAAGTCTTTATAACATGCATTACACTATTCGAAACAAATTAAAGGCTATTTGTTTCATACGGTTTTCTACAGGTCTCACCCAGTTTGTCAACAACAACGACTAGTTATTTAATTACACAAATTTAACGTGAAACTTGTTACAGGTACAATGTATTAATCCTACATCATAAATGGTCACTTTACAGATATTTCTGGTATATAAAATACCTGCTGAGATTTATATTAGTGATCTAATAGTTATTTAAATGTATACATTTTATTGTAAAATAAATAACTTTTAATATTATAAAATCAAAATTTGCACATCGATTTATAGATAGAATATGTAGGACTTTAATTTTGTATGACCGTATTGTAACCACATTCTCGCAAATAAATAATTTATTATTATTATTATGCTTAGGGAAACCAAATGGTCTCCTACGATCCTTAACAGATTACCAAGGGATTGTCAACAACAAAAACTAGCTAATTAAATGAACATTTATTTACACAAAATTTGCATCAAACTAATTAGTAAGTACAGACGTAAACAAACAATTCAAATTAGTTATGGTTGGATGAGGACTCTAGGGTAGCCTTTAGTGAATCGTTTCTCCACGCCCTTTTTACCCAAAACTGTGCTATTACCATTTTATAATCAAAATATCATTTAAGTACTTTCTATTAGTAGTCAACTAGTATTTTGTCGTTTACTTGTGATGCTTATTTATTAGCCTAGCTCCTAGCTTAAATTGGGGAAGATAGCTCTATGTTTATATCTGAGGGTATTTACTTGAATTAATTGATTTTCTGGACGCAAAGTTCAAATTACAACTGAAACTAGTAACTGAACTCCGCAGCTGATATCAGTTGAGTCTTGAAGGTTTTCAAACGGACTCCACGAATTGGTTATCGCAGCATAGGACAAACCTAAAAACAGCTGAAGGTTAGACATGAAAAAGGTTATGATATCCGCCGGATTCTATTTAACTCCAAGCAAATAAGCCATTTAACATTATAAATCTTGTGACTAGTAATGATTAAGGTAAAAATAAATTTAAAGTGAAATAAATAACACTTTCGATGAAGATGAGCCATTTTTTAAAATTAAGTCACATATATATTCAGTCATTCTTAATAAAAAAAAATCACAATTTATCAAAACATAACAAATCAATATTTAACTTGAAATATGTCCATTAGATACACATATTTTCAAAGTTCATACATTAAAAGTAAATGTTACTCATAGAATCTGTTAATATGATATGGAACAAAAACCAAGAGAATTGTAGTAGTCAACCAAGGTACCCTATTTCAAGTAGTATTTAATGATAACGATGGGATATAGAAATCAATCCATATATATTGGTCGTATAAATAAATATTTACTGACATGTACACAGCACCATCTAGTCCCAAAATAAGCATTTAGACTTTAATATGGGAACAAATATATATATATATACTTATAAATCCGTTGTAATTTTTTTTATAAATATTCATAAAAACACCCAGACCAATACAAACATGCATGTTCATCCTATAATATATTAGTAATGTTGACTGTACACACATTAAACGACCGTTGCACGTCTCTCACAACAATGTTTTACTTCAAGACAATGTTTATCAAACCCATGCGATAGTAAACATAATCTTGTAACACAGATCATATTAAACCGAAGACGCGCATATATACGAGGACACTTCACACATACTTCATATTGCTAGCCATTGACCTGTGACAAATACCATCCATATTCGTCGATCAAATTCATTGGTGTCCATTGGAGCTTAACACATTGTGAGATATAGGGATCTGAAAGAGCTGTATGCTGAGTGGAGTTTTCGTTAATATATTTTCAAATTTATCCTTACGTAATATGTAATGGTGTATTGGAATCAGAGACCTTATTTAGATTTTATGTAATACAAATAGTAATAAAAATAAATATCCACTGCCATTGTAGTATGGGTACTAAACAACGGATAAACATACTTATATACTATTTTTGTAAATATATAAATTTTTCCTTAACATCGGAAAATAACAGGAAAATATTACCAATGTCAGCGTTTTGTGGCAAAGATAAAAGTATTGCTGAAGTACGTAAATATGTCGTAAGTTATAATTATAATTCAGGAAGTAGATTTAACGTTGAAAAACATAAAAAATCTTAAATCAGCATTGGCACTTAACTTTCCACCAAATGTTATTTAAAGTGACAACTTTACTGACATAAATAACATCTTAATTCTGATCTATATACAGAACGCAAATTTAACGTCATAAAACAGATTATTTCTTGTAAACAGGACGAGGACTTGGTATGTAAAACTTTTAACTAAGTGTTAATGTCGTGAAATAACTTTACTGGCGTAGATTAGATCCTGAACCTGATTCTTATACTGAAAAATTCTATCTCTGTTTTAGAAACGAATGATGACAATAAGTGATTCGGAGATTTGGTATATCCCAGCGTAAACACGTATTCTACCCACTTTATAGCGCCGTTTCCGAGTCCTGCATTACGATGAGCTTCCGGGACGTCGACTTGCAAATGATAACGACGGGGCATACGTTGGAACTGTCATGTTGGTCTCAAATTTCATATCTAATTCTGTGCACTGTTGATAACATTATTGTTATATACTTGCATTGTTAATCATATTATTTCATTTATCATTATTGCCGACTTATATGTCCACAGATGAAGGAAGGCCTTATAAATGTCCACAGGAATCGATCCCTAGCAGTTGACATCCATCGGCTCCTTGCCACTTTAACAAACTCATCTGTCCGGTTCTGGCTGGTTAGTTCACTTTATTAATTAAAAGTACATTAAACCACTCACATGAGAACATAAAACATATTTACTAGTATACTATTTATGAATATGTCTCTGTAAATATATAAATCTGTGCAATTAACAATAGCTCGACATTTACGTTACAAAAATTAAGAAATAAAAACTGGGATAGTTTATGGACATTTGTGATCTATTGCAGTAACGATAAAAAAAGAAGATGAATAACTTAATATATTATAATATTCAGTGTAAAAGTCTAACTATAAAAAGTGAAATGTCTGGAGTCTAACACAAATTGTTTAAGTTTATGTTAGATTTAAGTTATTTCACCGAGGTACAATTTACCTTCAAATACCCAAAATACTAGTTGGAAAAGCGTAAGTAGGGACTGGATTTCAATTCACTGCACCGCAGCAACTGAAACTGAACTGAAAATAATTTGTCAAAATAATTCGTGCACGAGATTCCAATGCACAAACATTCGAGGTAAAAACACCTTAAACACTAATTTAACATAATTCAGTCGGTTATCTTTTAATAAACGGGTGTTTAAGATAAAATTAAATATATTTTGCGCGTTCGTGTGACGATGGTAAAGTAACTATGGCTAAAAACCTGATGGGTTACCAAACTCAAAGTCAGATAACCCACCACGCGGGCCCAATGCGCATTGCGCATAACGACTTTTGACCTATGATTGTAGCCCTGATTGATGGCTTAACGTGCCTTTAGAAGCATGGAATAATTTTTATTTTCGGACGATCAGGTATGTTATCCTGCAATGTCCTTACTAAACGAGGGAAAATCGCACAAAGTGATGTTTCCCCTTGGGATACGTATCCAAGACCTCGTCACGTAGTCGAACGCTGTGCCACTACGGCAGAATGTGTGGTTTTTTGCATGTGAAGATTTCTTTGAGCATAATGCTGATCGTTTGAGCATGGTCGTTGCGATTATTTAGCACTTCACACTACGAGTATATAGGTGTCAGCACAATTGCTCCAAAATAAAAGCATACAAATCAGTTTAAAATAACACATCTTATTTCCTCCAATCTCACTTAAAGTTCTCGCATTCGTTTTAATTATGTTTTGTTATTGTGTTTGCTTAACGAGCAACCAAGCGTGCCTCCGATGTCGACGAGCGTTTCAATGCTACATCTCTTCTTCTTCATTTGCACAAACTAAACTCTGTTTTTTAAATATTCCAACGTTTGTTTTGGTTCTTTGAATAATATCGTTTTATTATATACAACGTGTATTCTAGAAGTTCAAATATAAAATGCATGCTTTATCACAAAAGAAACAAAGCCTTACTTGCAAATCATGCAATCATTTGCATGAATGGCCTGGAATGCTAAAAGTAAAAGCTTTCAAAGCAAGCAAATTCTAGAAAGACAAGAAAGCCTGTATGGCTTTCTTGGTGTTAAGTGTCAGTACCACCCATAAATATTTGCAACACCGGATGTCCCAATGAAGTCTGAGAGCCAACAGCAGGTAGTCAGTTCGAAAAAAACACAGAGGTACGTTGCCGGCTATAGACATAATATGTGCTACATGTATTATTAAGGACCTTTTAAAGTTTTTATTTCTTTTAATTACTGCGGGAACGTTAATAATTGGATAATACCCTATCATCGAATGTTTTAGATTCCTGCATTTTATTTAAAAATAATATAAATGTAAAAAAATATATCTTCATATTTTTGTGTGTGAGTTTGAAATAGTAATCGTTGCAACCGTAAAAATAGTTTAAGGATTAATTGCAGGGATAAAATAAAAACGATTTATTATTTATTTCAGCATAAAGCCTATCAAAATATCTTTAAATTCGTATAAATAAGAACACAAAACTTATAGACGCGTGAACACGTTGTGTTCAGTTTGCGAATAATAATGCGAATAATAATGGTTGCCTCAACGAGACCACCATACAACATGCCGTGTAGTAACCAAACGCATATATTAATATTTATGTTTACATTGCATATTCTTGCAAACCCTGGAACGTAGTTAAGTTATTGAGTTATATCAATGAGTTAAGTACAAAATAGCGCACGTGTCTCAACTATTTCTGCTGTGTTTTCACTTCAGAGAGCAATAATAACTGTCTCTGAATGCAAATTTATATCTTTGCTTAATTCTAGCTTCTCTAGTACCTCCATAAGGTATCACAAAAGTTGAAGAAGTAGTTGTGGTAATAGTATTTGATAAGGACCTTATTATCAGATTGCACGGTTTAGCAGACATTATTTTGTTTTAATTTAATTTTACTTTATGATAAATGAAAATGAAAACAAAGTATCCGTATTTATTCGTTGTTACACACCATATATATACCATATTTGGTAATTAGCAGATTGTTAATTAATGAAGAGTGTAGGCAGTTAAGACCAAAATATACAATACAAGATAACTTCAATATTTGTAACATTTTATTTTTTCATAAAAACAATATTAATCGTTATAATAAATCATCATACGTAAAGTTACTAATAAGTTCATTTTCTATAATTTTTTGTTGACTTTTTCGTGATTATCACTATCATCACTACATAGTATTAAACAATGTACTTTTCTGTTCTTATGTGCGTTTTAAATCTTTAAAACTACGCAACGGATTTTAATTGTTTTTTTAATAATTCAAGAGTAATGTTTGTATAATCACATCCATTAAATAGTAGGATAGTGTTATTATGAGGTTTCTAATGTGATGTAAAAGTTTTATTTTTCCGCTTCTACACTCCTACAAGATTTATCAACATCATATACTTAGTATTTTATACATTAAGAAGTTCACCAGAAAACTCGGCGAAAGTAGTTTTTTCTGTTATGGATATCTCACAATATTTTTATTTGTCATTTACTTTTTACTACAAATAAGGCTAATTTTCGAAGCGTTATTAACCGCAGCATTAATCCTTATCTAATTAAATACCTTAAATACTTTATTGATTAATTATAGATTTATATGGCCTTATGGCATATGATTTAAAGTAATTTTTCGAAGATATTACAGATAAAAAAATTGCGGTACGTTAATAAAAATCATCCATGAACAAATACGCCTACAACTTGGATCTAACACCAATTAATATAATAGGTATTAATACGGTCGAATAATGTAATAATGTTAATAAATAATGTAAGTAAGAGAAGTGGTGAAATAGCGAAATAATGTAACCGTCACGATATTATACGATATCTTAACAATCTGACGAGTTGTGACGGCATCAAAGTAATGAAATATTACTGTTTTATTTTTAGAAAAATACCTTTATTGGTATCTTATTAAAAAGGAATATTATTTAATATATGATATCTCCAATCATGTACTTCGTAAAATACCTAAATTATAAAGGTGGATAAAAAGCGGGTTATTTAAAGTACCACTCCTTTTATACAACTACTTTAACAACATAAACTGAGCCACATCCATTGTTTTTTGGAAACACATTTAGATTATTAACATCTACTTCATAATAAATATGCCTTCACCCTTCAACCCAAAATCAAGTTAAATCAAAAAACCTATTAGGTTTCTTTGAGACCTCCCTAACAAACCCAATGGTAGATGACCTCATACACGGCCTTCGATAGGTGGATTGATAATTTTGTTGCTTATTTAGTACTTATAATTCAATTTACTACTTACTTAATTTAATAATAATTATTAATAATTAATTTTATATTCAGATCTAAACGTTTTAACATATCACAGTTGAACTCTCGGCATAGGTTTCCCCCATTTCGTGACAGATAATATACAAGTTCTACGCTCTCCTTTTCCAGCTTCCAGAAACCTTAATTTATTTGAATTCAGTATGAAGCTATCAGCCATTTAACCCATTCGCTAAATCCAGTGCAATTCAAATCGACAGATACAAATCGTGAAATTATTCCCCCGTTGTTGTGATTATCTCTGAAACTGTCCTTTGCAATTAACATTGAGTATTTTGCCAATGAAACCACAATCACAACGCTCTGGGAATGGACTAGCTTTAATTTGTGTAAATGTTTCACTAGGCGGTAGACTCAATACTGAGTCGTCTAGGTAGGTACCACCGAAATGCCAGATATCGTTCCTTGAAATAAGAGTATTTTGCACTTCTGTGTTTCGGAGTGAGGGCACTGTAGCTAGTAAATTACTGGTATAAGAGACTAACGTCTGTAGTCTCGACTCACGGGTACAGCGCAGTATTTGGACAAGTAGCTCGTGGGCATTATTTTGTATAGCTTTACCTAAATATATTTTACCTAAATAATAGGTTGTCTGGAAAAGATTGCTTTATAGCGATAAGACCGCCTTAATTGTACTTTGAATTTGTTCTTTATTTACTATGTTCTTTTTTTTATTATTTTCTGTGCAATAAGGATTACTATTATTATTAGTCTCTGTTAGAGTCCACGGTTCACCGGTCCCGGTCCTTTGAAGCTTGCGTGGGGACATGGGTCCAACACGTAGAGGCTTTGTGAGACAAAATAATGAGTTGTGATATGTACACCGAGCGGCCGCTCGCTCTGCCTGCACTATGGGAGTACACACAGAGCGAGCACCCGCTTGGTGCAAGGACTATTGCAAATATGGGAAAAAAAAATTAGGGCTATGGATAGGGTAATTGTTGAGACAACGGGGCGCCTGCCAAATCAAATGTCTCATTCTTGAAAATTAAGGCAGACGGTGACGGGCCACCTGCTAGATGGGCATCCACTACAGGTGTACAGAGAGGTGTACACCGCTTTCTGCGCAGACAAACTGTACCAACTCGTGACTTATGCATCTTTCGATTATTATTATATTTATACATACGTACCTACACACACATACGCAGACATACATGCACAAACGGACACACACACACACACAGTGTGTGGTGTGTGTGTGTGTACACGCACATAACATTATCATGTTCCTTGGTTCACATAACATATGCGTTATGGCAACTGAGTTGCGTCCTAGGTGCCTAACAACCATCTAGTACATACGAGATATAAGAGCTCCAAATTACGTAAAAATGTTCACAGGTCTGTTGCGAAGTCAAAATAAACGCCATATTGAATTACGTCTTGAAATGGCTTAATTTAAATCTAAATTTCATTTTGCTTTCCCGGAAGCAGGATTTCTTAAGGTTGTTATTTGTAACTGCGCAGATTCGAAAAATATTAACTTTTTGCAATTGCCAGGTATTTTACTCAGTAATTTTTAAGCAAATTCCATAGTCAAATTGAACGTAGATAGTAAAATTACCGGGTGCAAGAGACCTAACATCTATCGTCTTGGGTGACGGGCTTAGGGCAGTGTTAACGGAAAATAATGACAACTTACTGATATTCATTTTCTTCAACACTGCATCTGTCATGGTCAGGCGTATCACTTCCCACCAAGTGAGCGCACTGACCGTCTCAAATATTTTAGACCTTTTATGCCAGATAGATACATACAAATCTTTATTGCACACACAGTCACAGTAATAACAAAACAGAATGCAATTTAGGTGGTCTTATTACTTGTAGCGATTTCTTCTAGACAACCTCAGAAATATAGAATAAAAAAAGATTCATATTCTTTATGTATTGCTGTGTCTGTTGCTAATGCTTGTGCCATAAATTCGTAGTAATCGGTATAACTCCTTTAATTTCTTCTTTTTTTATTGATTCGTAATAAAGTACCCTATGCCGGGGCCGTAAGGGATTGGAATCTAATATTCAGTCTATTTTTATTTTATTTATACATATTGATATAATCGTGGACAAACATACATACATACTAACAGTCAAACTTAAACCTCCTTTATTGAAGTCGGTATAAAAATAGAATGAGTCTCAATTTTATTAGGTGTCATATTATTTTCTATCCTTCGCCGAATTACGCTCCAATTTAACGCCTAATATACCTACTCGCAAATAGGAAAAGTTTAACTTGTTTCAGGCGACTTGATAAATGAACATAATTTTGGGCTAGCCGGGAATATTATTAACGTGAACGCGAGACTGAGCAGTCGTATAATTATCGCTTAATAAGTTCTGTAAGCTTAATATTTTAACCTTATTCCCTAATTCAAACTTATTACACCTTTATAGTTTAAACAGGTATTGTTGTGAAATAAATATCCTCGTATTTAATAAGTACATCCTTATTAATTATTGGTTGCGTTGAAGTCTCTATAACGACTGAAAAGTGTGTCGTAAAGTATGCATTGCTGTGCTGATATCATCTTACGTAGACTCCACTTCATCGTCGGAGTGCAATAAGTCGGTGGCGAAAGCCTGTATCGCCTTCAGCGCATAGCGCTTGGCGATTCTTAGACAAGGCACGCTCTAGCTAACATACTTTCGATTTTACGATGTTGTGGATGAGAGACTTATGGATGAGAAACCAACACAACCCTGGATAGCTGGTTGCACTCATGGTAATAGAACAGGTTGCCGATTGCAGTATTGTGTAGCCTCCCCTTCTCTACGGACTTCAGGCAAACCTATTATATCCCAATGCAACCTGCCTAACTTCGTTTCTAGCTCTAATAGCTTTTCGTCAGTCTCAGTGTGCGTGTGATATGTGCCAAATTTATTGCCGTTGTTTTATTTGGTAGCCGGATCTCTGCCGAGATTCATACACCCTTGCTCCGCCGTTACCGTCTCCAATATTATGTCACTTAATTTTGGCCTGCGTTTGAAAAATAAGCAGACGTGTTGATACAAGTATGTTATCATCACAGGTCCCTTTCCCAGGACGAAACGTTAAATTTCTGGGCCAATTGAATTCTATGTATTGTTGTCTTCATTAAGTCGTTCCGAAAATATACACGGCAATTCAAATATCCTTACGTGAATGTTATCCACTCCTTTACATCGGAAGAAGGTAAGTAGTGTGTCCTGTGAAATTACTGGGTGTAAAAAAAAACATACAAATAAGTACATACACATATTTAACTGACGTTGCTTAATAAGCAACATTGGAGCGCGAACATTATTTGAATAATAATAATATTAATGTATTTAGTTTTATTTTTGGATATTTATTTTATTTACGTTTGTAGATAAGATTAAATAAACCGAAAGAATACACTTCCCAAGTACCTGTATTGTCTACATTACGACATTCCCCTCGGGGAGCTACGTGAGTTGCTACAAGTCTCTCGTAAGAGCACATATTATTGGGTACTCGGCTACGATATCTGCTCATTGAATTAATACAGTAACATTAATATTGATATTCTTAAGACGTCCCAATGAGAATTGAAGCAGGAACATTTACTTTTATATATTTCGTAAATCTGAGAGTTTGCTTGGAAAATATTTAATAACATTTTGTGATACGTTTGATTGGAATTGTCGTTGTACGTTTACATATTCGACGACCCATTTGGTGTAGTGGTTGAGACGTTAGCTGCTAAACCGAGGGTTCTGGGTTCGTTCCCCGAGCAGTACAAATATTTGTGTGCATGAACATGTCTGTTTGTAATGGTCTGGGTGGTTTCTATGTATAATATGTATGTATTTGCAAAAAAAATGTATATAAGTATGTTTATTAACCTTTACCTGGGCTAGACGCGCTGTGTAAATGTCCGTGATATTTATTTATTTTACATAAGCTGATGTTAGTCTTTCATTTGTCGTCTAATTTCAGGATCTGTCTCACTCACTCATAATATACAAAAGTTTATAATGCGTCTCAACATGAAACAATGTCGCTGATTTTAGCCCTAAACTCTCACAATCGAAAGACCGTGTACTACAATAGTCGAGGAGTTCCTTCTACTGTCTGTCAAATCCATCGTCAGATCGACTCCACGATTTCATAGATTTATAGCACTATACATTACTTCTGAAAATTTAAACAAGCACACTAGACGCCTTTCAATGCGATGTAATAAGTGTAATATAATACCATCCTAAGCCAGTACCAATTTGACGTAATTTCCAAAGTATGACGCAACATAATACGATTGCATATTTAAATTAACCAATCGTCAAACGAATGCGCTAGCCACTATACCATAAATATGGCAACAGTAGCAAAAAGTGGTCAGTACTGGCGTAAATCAATTCAATTGCATGGGTTTTCGCCGAGAAAGTGAAGTTACCGCCGGCTCAAATATCCTTCTTCTCCCTTTTTCCCTATACAAACTACAAAGGCCAGCAATGGATGATGGTATAACTTCACATGAGTAAACCGCCTACAATAAATATCGGGATTAAAAAGTAAAAAATAACTTCAAAGTCACTCTAAAGCTCGTTCTATAAGGTAATGTAAGATGTTACGGTACTGTAAATCCATCATGACAAGCAAAAAAGTCTGAAGTCTATGATATTTCTAAAACAACTTTTGTAATTATTCTAGCATTATTCTCCAGTTTTTGCAGTTTGAGCAACATATTCCAGGAGTCACTCTATTATTATTATTAGTGTCGTGAAGACATCAAGAAAGAAAAAAAAAAATAAAAATAAAAGTACTTTTGTGTATTTTTTCATTTTGCTTACACTTTCCAGAGTCTTCCAGAGCTATGCCCATGGCTTCTATAGGCGTTTTTTTTAAACTGCCTGAGCTGGCGGATAAAAGGTGGTAAACAAATTATGTAAAAAGGAAAAAGTATTATAATAACATACAAGCTTTGATTCAGATTTTTAAAATAGTAATAAGTAAAATAAAAACCGACCCACTAATTATTTTGGGAGAGTAAAAAATAATAATATCAATTTGAGATTCTGAAAATTTGCAGATATAAGAAACTTGGAAAACTGGAACGATGTCATTTACAGAAATAACATTCAATTCGCTTTGATCATGCCACGTCTATTCATCCAACTTAATTCCACAGATTTCGCTTTTTATTTCAAATATCAAGACATAATTTCCGCTTATCTTAAGTTCACGTTACCTTTCTTATATTTAAAAAATAAATAAATATGTCTCGGTCTCGCTTTATTTAGATACAATATTATTTATCCCTTTCATTGCCATTTGGAACTAGTCTACCATCATCATCATTTCAGCCTAATAGTCCACTGCTGAACAAAGGTCTCCTCTAATGATTTTCACGTGGACCATTCCCTAGCAGTTGATAATCTGCCCCTTAACCAGGTCATCGGTCCTCTGGTTGGGGGTCGGCCTACGCTTCGTTTTTCCGATACGTGGACGCCACGTGTCTTAAGACTTTCGTCTTGAGCACTGAGTATTTTGGACGAAAAATCTGCCTTAACTTCCCAACGCTGTCTACCTAATTGGATTCGACGAAAACCTCTGTCTCGAAATTGATCTAACCATTAGACTACTTGTCCCAGGTACATATATTCGTCTCAACTCGAGGACAGATTCCCAACTGATATTGGTTACGGGCTTTCGTCTTATCCATGTTCATGATCATTCTAATAATGAAAACTATAAATATAAGAAAACAATTCTTAAAATAAAATAATTAAGAGCTCAATTTTCTGATAATGGACATTCGTATCAATAAATTTGAAAACTTATGTATACTCTATTTTTACATTATCATTGTAACCACTGCACCTTTTCATAAATATATTGCACAGCAGTGACTTATATATTTATAGGTGCGCTTAGTATAATAGAATCTAAATTGGATATAATCTCAGCTTTGTCCGTTGGCACTGAAATTGAAATACAGACCGTGAATGTGGATTTTTATGGCAATAGCAGTTTTTTGATGGAAGTCGGGCAAGCTGTCACTTTATAAAAGCTCGCGAAGCTCGTGTTAGAGCACAATAGTACTCTAACACAAGCTTCAAGCGCAGGCATTAAAATGTATACCTTTATAGATTCATATTCACATGCTGGTGTTTGCCTATTTTGACATAATATAAGCAAATACTTTACTTTAATAAATTTAATTTTGCCCTCTTCATGCTTATGCTACTTATTAAAAGTTTCATATTAAGCTTTAGGGAACCGTTGAAAAGGAAAACAGACTGTCAAAATTCTTTATTTATTATTATTGTGTTTCTAAAGACATGCTGTGTTAATTTTGACTATCATTTGTTTTTAAAAAACATAGTGACTTAGCCGTTGGTACTGGCTACTATCTTAGGATTGCAGTCGTTAGCACCCTCTAATCCGCATTGGGTGCGCGCTTGTTGGTTTACGGCCCACATAACCATACTGTGTAGGTAGTGGGTTTATTGGATTTTTATATATTTAATCCTCTTTTAACTCTTATAGAAAATCATAAAAACGAAATAAATTAAAAAAGTTTTTTTTTTGTTTTACATTTTTACTATAATTTATTTTAATTGCTTGTTTATTGCTTGTTAGTTCGTAAACTAACTACATAGATAGTTAAGTACCGATTTAAGCCGTTTATTGAATCTAACAGTTTCTTTAAAATCTAGTTTTTAATACCAATGTATTTGTATGCATTAAAATCTTTCACCTAAATTCGTGATTAACCATGTACCTATTTTATAACTAGCCAAAATTAAAACACCTTAATTTACTTTGGGCAATATATCTTTATATTCCATTTATATATCACTATAAAGTATGCTAGGAACCCAAAATGGACCGTCATTAATTGTCCGTCACCGTTATGGTGATAACTATTGACTTCACGGCTTGCCACTAAACTCCCGTCCGGTCCCCTAAATTTCCCTAGGGCACTACGGGCGTTAAGAGAGACACGGTATTCCTAAAGTTTAACTTTGTACGCGTGTATCCCATATACATATTTAACCGTCATAGATTAGGGTCTGTGAGCGACTGCAAACAAAATGCATTTCCGATGCTGTCATGTAAATTTCAAATAAATTATCATTAATACATAAACCAGAGTTTTCCCTTTTCACTTATTACGTTAAATTCCACCTTCTATCGTCACCAATGGTCCATCCATAGTATTATTAGGGCACATAATACATAAGTATTATTATCCATATTATAATTATGGAATTGCGTTTTATATGCCCACCCATGCCCAGAAGTGGACAGACATAAGTTGAAGAAAATGAAAGACACACATACTCGAAAATGAAAAATCAAGATATGGGTACTATGGTTCCTAGTGAGAATATAATTTTCATCATTTCAAACTCTTTGGCTATAAAATAAAGACAATGAACTTGAGATCTTACCCACACAAATTTATTTAACTGACTTAGTCATAAAATTAAGGCCAGAAAATTCATTGTACCCTTAATTCCGGTGGTGTGCATCCGATCATAATTTTCTTTTGAAATAGTTCCTTGGGTTGAAATCCGATGGAGTGACGAATTAAAGACAACGGTAATGTAAGGAACTCTCCAGGCTCTCAAGCCACATTTTAAACACTTACAAAATGTGGTTTGAGAAGGCTTTATGAAAAACTAGCGACCCCCCGTTGGACATTCATGATAGGCACGCTCCCGCCTCCCCGGTCGGTCGGTACCGCCGCAAACGCTACGTACCGCAACTTTTAAATCTGTAATATCTTCGAAAATATTCATTCAAATTATATGCAGTAAAGGCCATATAGATATATTTAATCAAAAATATTTTAAGGTACGGAGTATTTGATGGATTTATTATAAATATAAAAGGCCGGCAACGCATTTTGTAGCTCCTTTGTTGCAAATGTCCATGGGCGGCAGTATTCACTTTACATCAGGTGATGTGTCTGCTCGTTTGCCCCCTATCCTATAAAAAAAAACCTTCCTCTTGAATCACTCTATCTATTAAAATAAACCGCATCTAAATCCGTTGCATAGTTTTAAAGATTTAAGCACACTGAGGGACAGAAAATGCAAAGTCGCATTTTATTTCTGTAAATGACATCGTTCCAGTTTTCCAAGTTTCTTATATCGCATTTATACTATGTAGTGAAAAAAAATACACTGGGGGTAAAAATTCAACGGTGGATAGGCGACACGTAAAAGCAAATCGAAAATGAATGTGATTTACATTTCCCCAAAACAACATTGAGTCCAATATAGTATCGTGATAGAACCCTCACTTATAATTTGCTTTACCCTCAAATTTAATATGTTGATAGTAGTTTACTAAAGTTTCGGCATCCTTTATGCTATTATTTGCCCATTGTACCCATTCCATAAGATTGCTTTTATAGCCAATTCGTCCTATTAAATTTAATATATCAAATTTATTATTCTCCATGATGTGACCCATACTGAATTAAGAGTTCCGTAATATTGGGCACAATGTGATCATTGAAGTAGGTATGTGACGAGATTTCTTCGATAAATAAAAGTACAATGAAAACGATCCTTTTTAAGGTATTGAATCTTTTACGACTTAACAAGGTTGTTTTTTTTTCTATTGAATTACTCGACTTTACGAGTATTATTACTGAGAAAAAGCAAAAGTACTTTTAATATTCTTGCCTCATCAGGGTGGACTGTTGCCTTCAGATCTGGAGGGTGCAGGGACAAATCCCGCCACGTACCAATGTGTTTTCCAATTTCGGCAATTACATGTACGTTTATCGGACGCTCTTATGGTGCATGAAAACATCATGCGGAAATCTGCGCACATCTGCGAAGGGAGTCAAAGATTGTGCGTTAAGTCGGTTAATCCGTACAAGTCCGGCGTGTAAGACTAAGGCCTATACATAGGGTAAGCTCGTGCCCCTTAGTGGAGACGTATAAATGAGCTGATTATCTTGGCTACAGTTGGTGCAAAATGCAGTGGCATCAGTGACATCTGCGCTTTATGAGAATATTCCTTCTTCACACATTTCTTTCTCCAGTCTTCAGACTATCAGTCTGGAAACACTAACATCCATCGTCCAATTCGTGAGATTCAGTCCACTGCCACTTTATCTTGCTAATGCTGTAAACTGTCCGTGACTTGGTTCCTCCTTCGAATATTTTTAATCCAACTTTTAAGACATAATGACCATGGCCCCGCACCTATATATCACCTCTTCACATATATATCACAGTCCACTGCTTTATATAATCTCCCCCGTTCTGCGCCTAATATATCGGCCATGAAATGAAATGATGGCCGTTTGTAAAAAAATGACAGAAGAGTAAATATAAAAATTGATATAGGGAAAGCAACAAGATGCCTTATCTCATTACAAATAGTATTTGCAGTGTAATGAGAATCAAACGAATTCACAACAGGATTTAATAAAACATGTAACAGTCAACTTCAAAAGATGTATTTATAGTCTGCTCTAAAAGGGTGAAGGAAAACATCGTGAGGAAACCTTCATGCACGCCTCTGAAGAAATTCAAAGGTTGTGCGTGAAGTCGTCCAATCCGCACTGGGCCCGCGTGGACGACTAAGGCCTAATCACCCTACACGGGTAGGCTTGTGCCCCTCGGTGGGGCCGTTTAATGAGCTGATGATGATGATGATAAAAAGGTACGCTAGATTAGTAATTCAAAGTCTTTGTTTTACAGTTGAATAATGATATCTTAAATTAAATTAATTAAAATCTATCAATACTGACAGCTACACAAACAAATGAGTTTTAATTAAAGAAAAACACTTCGTGTCTGAGGTTTCAATATTCTTTCTAAATTGAAATAACTCAATTGATATTGGATCTATATTGAATAGTAATGTACCTATTTCGTTTATATAGAAATAGAGTACAAACCGATTGACATTTTGATATAATTAAAATAGTCTCAGATGATTCAATGAACTATAACCGACAAATAATCGTTTCTGCGGGTTCATCACTTCGATATTAGGCAACTCAAAATAGCCTGCCTCTAGCGGGATTAACGTAGAACCTCTATGATCATAGCTTGGATCTTGGACCGAATGTTGTACCTACACTGGTTAGAGTGTATATCGTAATATTTAGACTCATAATAGAATATATTTATTTAAACTTTAATGCACACTAAATAAAAAATTACAAAGGCGAACTTAATGCTGAGTGGCATTCTCTACCAGTTAACGAGTTAAAAATATCAATATACAAAGAAAGAGAATATAATAAACTCAATATTCCTATTTTCTTATAGTTCTTGTGAGAAAGCGTTTCGTAGAGAGTTAGGTAAAGTAAGAGTTATTCAGAATCGAATAAAGCAGCTTGACAGAACCGGAATATGTGTCCTAATGAGTAGCAGGCATAGAAAGTGCTGGAAATCGTGATATATTATGCTTGTTTTTTAGTTGAGACTTATGTTCTTTTTGTGTCAGTTAACGTGTTCAATTAAATTCTAGAGTTAGAATCTGTTGATTTTCTACTTTAAGTCTCTTGCATATAAGCTTTATTTTCCTACTTTTATATTTCCTTGATATTATTGTTGATACAAATTTACAACGTTCCAATTTATACATGTGGAGATATTTTTCGTTCCTCTATTACTATTCTAGGTATTGTATTCTATATGCAAGAAATGCCTTTACCTTCTCGACATAATAATCGTTTTAAGTGGAATCCCTTTGTAAAATAGCAGGTGTTTCCACCACAAATTTTGAATATCTATTCAGGTGGACATTTTAGGCGGCTGCCACATATCCATTTGTCCACCCAGGCGTATTTGATGGTCACCTTCAATAATTACAGGTCGGCGCTCAACCACATCCTAGTGGTCACTCTACCTTCATTAGTACGGTAGGAATCTCTCCCAAGCAATTTACTACCACTAAGATAATATAGTAGTTACCCAGCCATGAAATTGACAATTGTTTCAAAATTTCTCCATTCGTTCCACCTTATTTTACTCGTACCTAGTTACCTTGATGTTTTAATTTTTAATTATTTTTTTTTATGTTATAAGTGTACAGGACGGTCTGGACGTTCACCTGATGGTAAGTAATACGCCAGACCATGACAGAGCGGCATTAAAGGAGACCAACAACTGATAGACAGTTATTATCCTCCTTCAACGCCGCACTGCCCGTCACCCGAGACAACAGATGTGAGGTCTCCTATACCCGGTAATTTCACTAGCTACAGTGCCCTCATCCCGAAACACAAAAGTGCATAACACTCTTGTTTCACGGGATGATATCTGGCACTGCGGTGGTACCTACCTAGACGACTCAGTATCGAGTCTTCCACCAAGTAAATAATAATGATTTGTGTATGCTATAATAATGACGTCTATTGGATACATCTTAATATACCTACTACCGTTACAATACTTTCCCACAGTCAACAATAAACTTAAAATACAACATACATAATACAGTAGACTATAATAAAAAATAATGAAATATATATGCTGAGAGAGCATTAAAATATCTCCAGTGTCTAATTAATACCTCTCTGGAACACGAGCGGACACTGAGACAAATAATATATTCGTTGCACCCCCAAACGTAACTAGACTTTAGGAATAATTACAGGATTTTATAATTATGGTTATTTGTGATAACCATGAAGATTTGATCACTTTTTTATAAATTCGTGTATCTAAATCATCATCATCTAAATGCTTTCGTAGTTCATAAGTAGGACGTGGCTTATACACTCTATATAAATATAAATTTTGTCCGCAACACATCTCCAGACAGACTTCTTAAATTGTTGTCGGTTCTTCGACTTATGCAATCGTCCCATTGTCGGTGTAAAGCCAGTAATTTCTTAATGCCAGTTCTTTTACAGTCAGGTACGTTGCATTTCATTGTTAGCACATAAGGTTAGCCTATTTCATATGGCAAGTAACTAAATACTCGTTTGCTTTTTATATTATAAAGTGACGAAAACCAGTTCACTCACCTGATGATAAGTTTTTTTTTTTTTGGAAAAGCCCTCAGAATATAAGGTGAGAACCGAGTTCTACATGAAATGAATGTAGCCTAGGCCGTTATCGAAAGAAACCGTGTTCTTCATCTTTGAAAACATTTTCAATGAAATCCACAAAGTCATGCTAATAAAGAATGATGGTAATCTTCGTTGTTTCAACTTTTAAGTGGAAAGGACAATCTAATTTTTGCAAAAACTTTTATTTTGATCCGCGTAACTTTGGCTTCTTACGGACTTAAATCAGTCTAATGAAAATTAGGCCTTTAAAATTGGCCGCCAGATATAATGGGTCTGAATAAATTTCACAAATTTTGGATTAAAATAATCTTCGTCGAGACGCTAAGAAAGCTCAAGTAAATTGTTAAATTATAACCATTAAATAATGAGGGACAAAATACTGGAATAAAGCATGCTTCAAACAAACATCTGTTTAATATATCCTATATTGAATGGCTAAATAACGCTTTGGCTTTGGATAAGAGGCCGTGTAATTAATGCTCACCCGTAAGGAACACAGCCGATGCGGATCTGCTACCGTAACCTCCTAAATACCTCATAAATTGAACTTAAATACAGAGAAAAGATCCCACGAGTACCCAAAGCATGTCACCAGCAGAACCAAGACATGGAGTTCAACCACAACCTGAAAACCAGACCAGGATACGACACCCTCGTCCGTTACTTGTGTTTAGTTAAGGTGCAGCTTGAAATGCGTTTCTATAGTAAATATGTTTTCATAGGAAACTGCATCTGTGCAGTTTAGTAACTTTGATAAGAAGGAGTGAAATCAATTGCGGGCGTGATAGAAGTGACTCACTCGCCATAGGTACGAGTACAGCCAGAATATCAATGCTTCAGCAGTATTTACCACACTACTGCAGTTTGAGCTTAGGCTGTATCTGATTGGCCACTAGATTATAAGTTATTATTTAACTTTCTTTTTTTCTGTGTTTATTGTCTTTATTTGTTTAGTGGATATTGTAATTTGTGGCGATAAATTCTTTCTTTCTAGATGTGAAAGAAAATCATGCGAAAACTGCGGAGGTTGCGTACCCAGCTCAGCCAATGTTAAGTGTGGAAAACTAACCTCGAATGCCTACACTTAAGATGCCATGGGAATCTAAGGAGATAGGAATTTCTCCTGCATTCACATTTGCATGAGGCAAACTTACATACATCAGCAGACCGCAACTGCCTAACAAGGTTTTATGTAAGTAAAATAGGGTAACCTCAATTATTAAAAGATAAATTTGAATATTATATTTTTAAAATCGTCATCATCATCAGTTCATTATCGCCCACCATGTGTCACGAGCCTTCCCGTATAGGATGATTAGGCATTAGTCGTCCACGCGGGCCCAGTGCGGATTTTTCGACTTCACGCACAACTTTTGAATCACTTCGCAGGCGTGCGCAGGTTTCCTATGATGTTCTCCTTCACACAATGCTACGCGGCGGAATTGAACTTGCGCCCTCCCGATCGGAAGACAATAGTCCACACCATTGAGCCATCATGCTCAAAGTAGTAATGATAATATATAGTCATACTATGCCGAACTTCCTCCGGGTGAATACTTAAAATTATCAAACTGACATCTGATCTGATGGTAAGTGATACGCCTAACCCTGACAGCGGCATTGAAGGAGACTAACAACTGATAAACAGTTATTATTCTTTATTAAGATCAATGCCGCACATAACAACTAATTCTACTGACGATTTAAACTAAGCTGAACTCAACTCGTTATATTACAATGATCAGTGTATTTTTAGTCCATAGAAAGGTTAAACTCATTAAAAATACCCGTGTAATATTATATAAAAACAAACCCAACAATTCTGAACACACGGCATCATGTAATTACTGCGCACGTATGTTGAATGTCTCTTATAAGAGACTATTTAACACATTTTGGCGTAAACGAGGCATCTCTCGAGTTGCCTGTGTTGAGAAACTATCGATATATTCTATTAACTACTTCTCATTGTTAAACGTTTATCTTTCAAACTTTTACAAATTAATCCATTCTAAACAGTGCCGGCTTACTTGCATATTTTCGGAGATGATTGGAGATATGTGCCGTGCACACTATAATTCCAACAAAATGCGCTCCTAAGGGCACTAAAAACGCATAGTAAATATAATCTGATTTTCAAAATTCTAATGTCATTCGATGCAAAATATTCATACCTCGGGGGCATTTTTTGTTTTTGATATTTTGTTAAATTTTAATAATAAAATTGACCCCAAAATCTCTGTTTTTTTTCGATAATTAACACCATACGATCCGCCATTAAATTCTGAATCTTATGAGACTAACTAATAGTTCTGGCTAACTTGCATATTTTCGGAGATATTGCGAAATTGATGCGAACCCTGAAAACGAACGTATAGACATCTTCAATGTCAAAAATTTAAGTACTCTACTCCTGAGTTTGATTAATTCACTGAATAAGTGTTAAATTCTGTGAATTTATTTTTAATATAGGTGACATTGTTATCGTTAACGTCGCAACACTACTAGCCACGCAATATTAATAAACCTGGCGGGTGTCCGCACCCGTTGCGTAGATCGACCGCAATCAATACATATCTGCACGCAACATGCACCCGTGTTTCATATTAAAGGGAACAATTTATTATCAAGCTTATTCATACAAATAAAGTTCAAAACAAAAATATAAATATCGGTACAATTGTCTTAATTACATCGGATCGCTTAACACGAAAATGGTAATTGGAAAATCAACCTAACTTGAAAGCGAACAATTCCTTTGGGATCATGTAAACGCCGCAATTGCAATACAAATTGTAACTACAAATCAGTTCAGGGATAGCTAAATTGAAAAAGTTTAATTCTAGTTTGTTGTTGTTATTCAAAGAATAATCGTTAAAATTCACTGTCAAACGATGGCCTTCGTTTATAATTTAAAAGGCTGTATTATCAGCAGTTGATAACCAAATCAAGCGTGTTTGAGGTCTCCAGAGTTTCATGAGCGTCGGTGGCTCAATGGTGTGGACTGTCACCTTCCTACCGGGAGGGCTGAGGTGCAAATCCTGTATTCGAAAATATATGTACGTTATCCGACGCTCTAACGGTGAAGGAAAACATCGTGAGGAAACCTTCATGCACGCCTGCGAAGAGATTCGAAGGTTGTGTGTGAAGTCGTCCAATCCGCACTGGGCCCGCGTGGACGACTAAGGCCTAATCACCCTATACGGGTAGGCTCGAGCCTCTCGGTGGGGACGTTTAATGAGCTGATGATGATGATGAGCTTCATTATTGATTTGAAAATAGTAGGTATTTATAGATAAACGGCTACCTCCATAATAATGAGAACTTATCGCTTAGATAAGCGTTAAGTTTGCATGATCTGAGGGTTTACTGTATTGGTCTTAATCCAAGAGGAAGACCACATTAATGAAAAGTCATTATGCCGCGGCAGTCATAAAAGCACTATTATGAGTTGAAATATTTTTTCGAGAAGGCTATGGGTTTCCTTGCGACTCCAGTATAGCATCTGTCTTACTTCTTATGAATTATATATTTATTAGCAAGCTGCTACTTCAACTTGACTTTGCAGATCAAAAACTCCAAAATCGATCGCAAACTCTCCTAGTTATTAATTACACAAGTTAATCCGTACATCTCTATGTTTCCAGTTTTATCAGTACCAATAATTTACGTTGTAAAATCTAAATTAAGATAAGATGTAAATGCTTAATTGGCTTATTTCGTTATTAATGGGAGTTTGTTTTAATCACTTTATTCAATTTACTTGATAAAACAAAGCCTGGACTTATATACATTTCGATTAACTAAGGCCTAACGGTGAGTAGGCTTAGGAATGGATGAGTAAACTGAATTGTATTCACAAAATATGCAAATAACAAGTAGAACGTTATGAATTTGGAACCCCGTTTATTATAAAGCTCTTGCTCTAACTAATGAAAAGGTAATTAAAATGGCCCCTGGCTGCGTTGTGTTAAGAATTCTTTTTAATTTGTCTCGATATTATATCTAGATATCTTCTACAGTACAATTCAACAGATTATTTGACAGGGACGAATAAACTCTGAAACTACTTACTAGGTGGTAGACTCAGTACTAAGTCGTCTACGTACCACCGCTGCGCCAGATATCGTCCCGTGAAATAGGAGTGTTATGCACTTTTATGTTTCAGGATAAGAGCACTGCATCTAGTAAAATTACCGGGTATAAGAGACCTAACATCTGTTGTCTCGGGTGACGGGTGCAGTGTGGGTTTGATGGAGTATAATAACTTCTTAGCGTATTGATAGTAAAAACAGTCTTTCGGTTAATAATTTTGCTTTAATGCCACTCAGTCATCTGATCGTCCTGTGCACTTTGTTATATAAAAACTAGTTGCCTTCAGAAACGTTTTAAGAGCGATATGGTGTTCTTTAGAAGAGAGCTTATTCTCATTAAAACGGTCTCAAGTCTTGCAATGTTCATAGACGGTGAAGGCACTTTACACGTGGTGAGCCGTATTCTTATTCTGGTTAATTGGCTATATAAAAGTAGCAGTTCCCGATAACCTAGTCATTTATGTAACTGTGACTTACTAGGTTCTCGGGAACAAAGGCATATCCACAGACATTCTCACAGCCCCAAACTAAGCATAAGCCTGGAATATGGGTACTAAACAACGGATAAACTTACCTTTATACTTTCTTTTGTAACTACATACGTATTGTACAGAGAAAATACCCAACCAATACAAACAGACATGTTTGTCATGCACACAAATGTTTGTACTGCCCGGGGATCAAACCCGGAACCCTTGGTCTAACAGCCGACGTCTCAACCATTACACCAGATGGGTCGTCAATGTTTTCTCATACTTCATGAATTAATTTATTTGATGAAATTATATATATTTATAACCCCACAATAAAATATAGGTATAATATCTGCCTGGATTCTTTTCTTTTCAACACAGGCCATAATCCGGGATATATTTGACCAAATATATCCTGTACTTTGTGCCTCTGTGATAAATAACCAGCTCCGTTTAAATCCTTACAAAATTTATCGCTGCCAATTTTCGAGATGAGACTTATTGGGATAAAAATCGTTAATGGTTAAGCGCAAGGTCACAATCACCTCACGCCTACTTTAATATCTAGTACCTAATACGAAATTGACCTTTAACTAAGATAAAAAGTGGAAATAATTATATAGATTAGGTACATAATGGTCTGGGTCAGTGGCTTGCACAAAGATTATAAGTAAGGTATGCAATGTGAATGCGAATCGCAAAAACATTTACACGAAATTAGTGCTGAAGTCACCTATCGTTTAAAAGAGGGGCAAATAAATATAAATCTTATACGATGGGGATTTGCGGTTTCGTCGGGAACACTGGGTATGGACTGCTTACTTGCTTATATAGAGTGAACGCCACTGGTTTACGTAGGTATTTACCGTTGTGGTACTATGTGATAGATATAAGTGATGGTTTGTGTTAGTCAACAGAAAAAAAATCGTTTAAATTAATTAATAAATAACTATGAAATCGTGCCAAAACTGCCTCCGTGATTTCATGCATTTAGACTGGGTTTAGATCGCTCTGTGATCCAAACCCACAACGGGTTCGAATCCCGTGTGGAGACCACATAGTGAAAGTGACTTTGTGCGATTTTTCTCAGTTTAGATAGGACATTGCAGGCTGAATTAACCGATTGTCTTAAAATAATGATGATTCCATGCTTCGGAGAGCACGTTAAGACATCAGTCCCAGCTATATCTTAGGATAGTAGTCGTAAACATCCAACAATCCGCACAAGGCTCGTGTGGTGGGTTACCGCCCAATTTTTCCATCGCCATGTTAAGTGGGAAGGTTTGCTCCTGTAACAGTGAGAGGTAACCATAATCTCTTAAAACAATATTGTTATAATGATAAGTCAGTATTTTTGTACCAGAAAATACGAAATAATATTATTGTAACACTGTTTTAAGAGATGGCGGTAAACCCCCTGGACGACATTCACTCATGATGAAGATGATAAAAAATGTTTGAGCGCTATTTAAATAGTGCGCTCCTCTGATGGTTAGCTCTGATTTAGATGGAATGAAAAACATTTGTTTGACCACATAGTTACAGATTCACATCTTAAGACAATTACGTATAACAGAAAGGAAAAAAGAGAAAAAAGGTCTTGAACATGAAAAACAGTAAATCAAATACCAAGAACAAAGGGGAAAACATTTACACAGATGCGGTCGAATGGGCCATCAATATTTTATTTAATTGCACACATAAAAAGCGCTCACATCCATACTAATATTATAAATGTGAAAGTATCTCTGTCTGTCTGTCTGTCTGTTTGTTACGCTTTCACGCCTAACCGGCTGAACGGGTTTTATTTAAACTTGGTATACTTGGTAAGTACGACGCCGAAATTTAATATGCGGACTAATTATCAAAAACGAAAAAATATGGCATACTTTTTTTTCAAAAATCCACCCCCCAACCCTTCAAATAGGGGAGGAAGTGTCATATCCGATTGTTCGCAGTTTTAAGATAGATTTTATTGAAACTTGGTATGTTGATAGTAGGTAACCTAGAATAGGTTTTAGGCTACTTTTTGTGCCGTTTTCACCCCCACTTTCCTTAAATGGGGTTGGAAGTTTGTATGGAACATTCCGCAATTTTTGAAGTACGACGCTGAAATTTGGTATGCGGACTATTTGTCAGAAACGAAAAAATAAGGCAATTTATTTTTTCAAATATCTTCCCCCCAACCCTTCAAATAGGGGAGGAAGTATCTGCTGAAATGGACTTAAAAACTTTTTAAGGTCGGCGGGGGATTCCGATGTATAGTGATATATATATTAGAAGCAGTGTTGCAGTGTTAAAATTATTCTGTTTTCGTTACCAGGAAAGTGGAGCCACATATATAGCCATATATATATGGTTACATCAAACGTTTACGCGTTTCAAGTAAGGTCATACCACCCCTTGCCACATACATATAACCTTTATATTGTAGGAACTGTGAAACTTAAATTAATTACAGCCATACATTCTACGAAGGGATGAAGCTCACAACTATCCGGTGACACTTTGTTCATTAAAGTCGGTTTACTGAGTTTTATCTTTAGGAACACTGCACAATCACTTTATTCTGCCTGTCATAGTTGAGTAATAAAGCTTCCAGTTGACTTGTAGTTAAGTTTTCTAGATGGTGTGTAATAAGAAATGTTGAAAATAATTTAAATTAAAACGCAAGTCTTCTGTTCTAATTAAGACCTGGTTTGAATTTTAGGTACGTGACACGTGCTTATTAGAGAAAATTCTTAAAAAAAAATTTATGATGTTATATTTATCCAGATTTGACTACTAACATTTGATTAGAAATATCCATAACGTATAAAAATTATACAAAGACGGTTTCATTAATACAGGAAATGTGACCCGAAATGACAATATGCATCTGATGTTTTTGGTATATTAATTTCAATGTTTTGAACTAAAAGTATTAAATGGAACTTGATTATTTAATTACGAAAACTAGTTCCCTGTTTATTTCCTTTTGATCCCTTCGGTTTTTGGACAATTTTGCTACGCGAGCCAAGTCTTCTCAGTTCTTCTCTCGGCTCTGTTGGCAGATACGAGCCAAATGTCTTAATTTTCGATACAAAGACTGGCCGAAATTTTACACACTTTTATTGTTGGCGAGATTCCGTGCGTATTTTTTATACATCTAAGGAAATATCATTAATTTTGTCTGCACTGAAACTGGTACATAATTGCAGTAGAGCCCAACGCCAGCCAACACTCGATGAGTCAATGTTTGCTTCGCCGGCCCACACTATACAGTGGAATGATGCGGTACGTGTGTGTCTCGAAAATAGTATTTGATGTGAAATAAAAACGCTTGTTGATCTATATCACCATCACTAGATGCACTTAATAAAACACTTTATATTGAAATTCTAAAATAATTGCTGTACGTTACGGATTCATCTTTTTTCCTGGGTATGCTTTGACGAAAATCCCAACCTAACCTTACCAAACGCTGACTTCAAGGTACTTTTATACTGGACGAAGAGTCACATCGGATACCACATCTTTATCACTGGGGACCCAAGGGAAGTGCAGAGGGACGGGATCCTCGTAAGAGAATAGAGGAGGTATCTGCTATGTCAAAGTAGGGATATTTCGAAACCTAATTCTGGTCTGGTGGTAAAATTTTTATCTTGCCAAAGAACAAACTGGGCTCTTTAGATATAGTAGAATGTTTGCGATGGCTAAGTACTTATCCCCCTTATAATAAATAGGTGACTCTCCAAATTTTCCTTGTATGTGAACTATTGATATTTATGGGTTAATTATATTTGTAACTACGATTAAAAGCTAATCGAGAGAAACAAGAAATCTAGAAAGATCCTTTCGTACAATAACCTAACTGGAGAACTGTATAAATAATTCCCATCCTCCCACTCTTTAATCGGTCAACCGGCTTTAGGAAACGGCACAGTTTCTTGGTAGGCATTCCATCAGTGCGCACGTAGCTTCGCAGTAGATTTTCTCTCACATTTATTATGCGTACCGCTAAGGAATTAAATTCCTTGCCCGAGTTTGTGTTAGTCGGTGAATACAATTTGAAGGTGTTTAAGCCGAGTGATTATGAACTTGGGAGACAGGTGTGCTCCATTTTAGAATTCATGGTGATACATATGACATAGTATATTCAAATTAGTTTTAACTTTATTAATGTATTCATTGTAAGAACATGAAAACAGTAGTCTTTCTAACTTTGGTTCCTCCAATTGACATTTCTATGTGACGTCAAAATTTTGAAACCGTTGCATATAGGTATATTATTTTAAAGGCCAGGTGGCCTTATACAATAATGTATTGTAAAAGGCCAATAATTTATATCGTCGTCGTTATAAAGTATCTCAGCCGTTTTATGAAATTTGATTTTGTTACACGGAATTGCTGGCTGGTTTCCGACAATTCTGCCTGCAATGTATTGAACACTATTCCGTTCGTAAAAGCCTGAGTGTACTATTTTGGGGCAGTAGGTGTATTTTCTTGAGCATGTGACTTGAACAATCAGGCAACGTATTTATTTAAATAAGCTTAGATTCCTAAATATATAAGTAGCATATTTCATAAGTCTTTTCTAAATAAAAATCACACTTCCGCCTGATTTTTTTTTTAATATTTTACAAGGTGGTAATCTCGGAACTGAGTCGTTTAGGTTAGTATCACCGCAATGCCAGATATCGTCCCGTAAAATAGGAGTGTCTTACTCTTCTGTGTTTCAGGATGAGGGCACTGTAACAGTATGATTACTGCTACAGTGCCCTCATCCTGAGAATGGTTGCAAGGCAGGGTTACCGGTAAATAATGACTACCTACTGTTATTAGTTTCCTTCAACACTGCATCTGTCATGGTCAGGCGTATCACTTACTACCATGTGAGCGAACTAATCGTCTCGTTCACTTACGACATAAAAAAATAAACTGGTAATATAAACATGGTGTTTATACACATATCCACGTCCCCTGGATTAATATTAATGAACAATGAAATTTTATCCAGTTTTATACCAACATGGAAAGATTATTTTCTACGAAGTGCACTGCACCTGTGCATTCTTCAAGGCACTCTTTAAGGACACACTCTTCAAAGATCAAACAGCTCCTTCATGGATCAAGGAGCAAACTAAACCAGTCAGTAAAATCCCATAATTAAACTCCAAAACTTTTGTGTTTTGACAGATTTAGCATGTAACTTTGCGGCTAAAACAACAAACCGCCATAGCTAATAGTCGCATTTATTCAAATCAGCGAGCCTTTCCGTGATAAAAATATTTGGATCGAAAACAACAGCCCCGAACCTTCTATCGGCCTTCCAAACAAATTAGATTTCAGAGTGGTCCGGGTTTCAATAGAAGTGGTCTCAGCCAGACATTAGTAACTTTCAAAAGAAACTTGCTCGCATAGAGTAGCAAACAGCACATTTCCTACTTTCTTTTATAGATACTTTATTAGATATCGGGGTAATTCCAGTGATTTCATGTTACTGTCCTCGTATTTCATTGTACATAAGTAATAGATAGCCAAAAGAATTCATAGCTTAGCAAATTAATATTTGATTCAATTGATGTACAAAAAGTAATAGTATCAGTTAAATTAGAAATATAAAGTTCTGCTATAATGCTCCTGAATTATAAGTTTTAACAATTTTAATATTTTGGTGTAATTAAGTACCTAAATGTATTATTTACCTTTTTGTTGGTTTTGTGTTGCCTCATCTGTTGTATTTTAATTGTTTAATTTTATTTCGCATTTGGATATTCTTTTCTTATACAATTTTCATTTCTGAGGATCTTTAATTGGCTTCTTGTTGTTATATGTGTATATTTTTGTGTTTTGTTGCTGTTGGTTTTCCTTCAAAATAAAAAGTTAAATAAATAGATTCATAACACAAATGATTGAAATGTTTTTGAAACGAAAGAAGGTATTTTAAACATAGAAATAAAGTCTAGACAAAGCAAATAACTGAAAAGAAAGAGAAAAACTAGGATGGTAAAAAGAGGTGTAGATATTGTTTGTGTAGAGAAACATTTTACTAAGAATTTAATAGCAGAGCCGTGATGTTCTCTCTTCCACTCGAACCTTTCATCCACCAGCAATCTTCCGCGGGTCTTCGATCAATCTATCTGGCTAATGGGCGTTCTACGCTACGCTTGCCAAAACGCGCTCTCCACTCTGGAGTTCAGGAACTCATCTGGTTCAACGGCAATTAATTCTGCACCTAGCCGACTGCTACTTCAACTTGCTTGTCAAGCGATCTATGTAGGTAACTTAAGTTCTCTTGCTAACAATATTAAATTGATGCTTCTTTTACATGTACAATAGTGATGAATCCTAGTTGTACTTTAGGAGATATAATAAAATGTGTAGTGAAATGTGACTACGCAGATAAAACTGTAGTGCTAATTACTACGTTGCAACTAATTTGAGGAAAATTTAATACAGGAAGAAGAAGGTACGAATACCAATTTTTGTTAAAAGAGTATTTAGATTATAACTACAAATTTAACATTTTCAGCATACGATATTAAGTGACACTCTGTATATTTTACTGATGTCAAAAGGATCGTAAACGGCCGTAGCGAGTATCGGACTTGGCAAACTTTTAATCGCCGAAGTAACGAATCTTGAAGAAACTAATGAATTTGAACGGCACGCACAGTCAACCGAGTTCCCTCAAAGAACCAAGAAAACAATTAAGCATCGTTCATTGACTTCGTTTTGATTAGGTTTTACGACAACAACCTTTTGTCGTTCTAAATTAATTTAGGAACAAATAAATGGTTATAAATCTTATATGGACTGAAATTCGAAACAGAAATAGACTTCAGAAACTCTATGAGTATCATCAGAAACAATTGAAGCTGTTTGCCTGTAGATGTAATAATTTATAGTGGGACTATTATAGTTATATTAAACACACGATTATGGTGACAGTAAATCTAGTCGACTAGCTTTAACTAAGAATACCATAGAATAGTCCTATTAATATTACCAACATTTCTTTCCTCTACAATTCAAATCAATTAAAGGCGTTCTTAAGAGGCAGCGTTAACCCTTACCATCACGATAGCTGATCTTTAATGGCGTCCATTTTAATTTTAAATTTTTTTAGGTCTTTTATATAGGAAATGAATTACTAAATTAATACTGAATATATTTTTCTTAGAGCGTCGGTGGCTCAGTGGTGTGGACTGTCGCCTTCCTACCGGGAGGGCTGTGGTTCAAATCCCGACACGTACCAATGTATTTTCGAATTTTCGAAAATAGATGTACGTTATCCGACGCTCTTACGGTGAAGGAAAACATCGTGAGGAAACCTTCATGCACGCCTGCGAAGAGATTCGAAGGTTGTGTGTGAAGTCGTCCAATCCGCACTGAGCCCACGTGGACGACTAAGGCCTAATCACCCTATACGGGTAGGCTCGAGCCCCTCGGTGGGGACGTTTAATGAGCTGATGATGATGATGATGATGATATTTTTCTTAATTATATTATGCCTGCAATCTCCGAATGGAAAATAGGATTAAACCATGCAATGCACATAATGTGACCACTTTTAAATCCTCTGACTGCATTGCCCGGTGAAGCTGTAAAGGCCATCTGCGGCCAACAGCATTAGTCAGTTCGAAAAAAAAAAACCTCTGACCGCAGTCGTAAAGTACGTAAGTAAGTTCATTTCCTTAAGAACGCAGCTGGTACCTGCTTCTTTATCTTATCTTATGATGACACATGAACAAAAGATTAAAATATTAAGTTAAGTAGTAAAAGGACAATGATTAGGAATGTTAAGTTCTTCTGTGTTTCGGGAAGCAGACATTGTAGCAAGTGAATTTGCTGGGTTGATTAGTTAATAAATTCTTCGTTGCGGGTGACTTATACAGGGAAATGTTGACGGTAAAATAATTACCTATTTACAGTTATAGAAGATCTACTTTTGTATGTGACCTTGAAGATCACGTTAACGATCTGATCGTGCCGTTTACTTAATAATATAACGAATACCACGTTAAAATTCTACTACAAATTATCATCTAATTCACAAACGTACCCAGAAAGGAATAAGACTTAGTCGTCCACGCGGGCTCAGTACGGAATCGGCTGATTTCACGCGTAGGTTTCCCCACGATGTTTTTCTTCACCGTAAGAGCGTCGGATAAACGTTTAATAAAATTTCGAAAATTCATAAAATCATTGGTACGTAGCGAGGTTTTAAACTGCACCTTCCTTAATAAACTAAAACGTCTGAAATAAAATAATAATATAATAACCCACCTGCTAATAACACCCACTGAAAAATCAAAAACAACTTGTACCAAATCTAAATGTCATCAAATAGCGAGTGCAACATTAATCACGAACTAATGACTAAATTTCTTGTAATGTGACATTTATAGGCTATTAACTTAACCATACGTCGACGGTAAGGGTCGGACGAATGACGAGCCCATCAAAGTGTGACGTGAACTGTGAGCACCCAGCGATGGTTGCCTTTGATCGTCAGGTAGGTAAGACGGCTAGTTTCTGTACCGTCGGCTACTTTAATAGCGTTGTATTTATGAGAACGACTTGACGAGGTTAAGTAATGAGCATATTTTGATAATTCGTCAATTTATTAAAATGAGAGCTTTTAATTAGTTGGTTCGTTTAATATGTCAGTCAATCTTTTACATTAAATAAGAAGAAAAAAATCTCTGGTTCTATGAAGGAAATATACGAACTGTGCGAAAAATGTACATGTGTGTATTCATAGAAGTGTTCACAGAGTAAATACAGCCTCATCGTCTTGTTAAGTATTGCATTTAATCATTTGCTTTAATTCAAATTTGAATTTGTATTTTTTACCCAAATAACCCGTATCAACATCAACTCATAAGATACCCTCTTCTTATAGGTTCTTAATTGAAATAGTAGAAGCCATAATATTTCATGACTATTTATTTACCTGAATTTTAATTTTATGTTAAAGTACAGGACGATAATGTTTTTTTTGTGTAGGTATACTTATTAGCACCTGCAAATAGAATGAATTAGAATCATAGCAGCCCGGTATTTATATATCTTTACTAGTATAAGATATTGGTTTGTACAAATGTGCTGTTTTAATTATGATTTGTTAATCTGTTCTGTTGAAATGAAATGACACAATGCTGGCAAAGCTTTCAACAGGTAGTTAGTTTCATATAAAAGTATGACAATCAATGAATCATGTTATCAAATAACTTAATCCATAAATAATTGTTTAAATAAATCAATATATTAAGGTTGGTATTTTTATGCATGATCTTTGTGAGCGAACCGCGCTTTAATTGGTGATGTAAAAAGCTACTGGATGTCCGTGGGCGATCCGAGGGAGTGGTCAACCCTAGTATCGTAGAGTTTACCCGTAATTTTTTATCGATACCTCAGTTTAAAGTTTAAACCTTTTTTATAATATTTTATTTACTGAAAGTTAGCGGTGGACAGCACAGCTTAATTATTTGATGTGTCATCAAAGCGATATTTATAAAAAATAAACATAAAAAAGCACGAACACTTTTAACGACATAAATCGATGGCAGTTCTGCCGCCATGTCGGCACGAAGCAAACACTGCTGTACCATCGTTATCTGGAACCATTTAGTCACATTTTCAGGCCCTTGACAACGTCTTGATACCTAATACTAGAACGCAAAAAAAATTGTTATCCAGAAAGCTAGAACCACATACTTTAAATCCAAAATTCTGTACGTCATTTAGTTCTTAAGCTAAGCGAAAGCAAAGTTTCGAATGGTCATCAAAATAGAACTACTACCTCCCATAAACACAGAGAGCTGCAATTATATACAGAGCTAGGGTATAATGGCCATAGAAAGAAAAATCTATATAAAACTAAGATAATCGAAGATCTGGTAAGTACCTGGTGACCCTGATAATAAAATACAAGGGCCCAACCAAACTATAAGAATTCGACATATCGCCTTTACAAAAAATATTCAACACAAGTCAAATATTTTTGGGTGGGTGGAACACTTCAGTTGATGTAAAGAACCCTCAGCTGTTTTAGAGATATTAATATGGTTTTCGTGTAAGTTTCTACAGAACGAACTGAAATCTCACCAAAAAAATTCAATAAATCTAGTCAAGTCTCAATGGAGCTGCTTGTTTATTTCTAAAAGTCAAGGGCCAAGTGTCTTACTTAATTACAACTTAGACTTGGCATGATTTTGTTTAGATTTCATTACTTTTTAGGGACAAACAAGCAGCGAGATTTGGCTAATTTTTTAAGAGAATGTTTTTAGTGGGATCATATTTTACCGCTATAATTATCGATAAATATCCGCGTTATTATATCTCCACATTCCTACACTATACCTCTGGACGTTTTCCCCGTCATATTGACGTGTGAATGCCTTTGTAATATAAAAGCCACATTTGTTTCGTGAATATGCATTAGCACACAAAGGTCCCTTTTGTATCTTCGACCTCTTTTAATATAAAAATTCTATGTTTATCAGATATACGATGTTACACGCACGTTGGCGCCTTAGCAATATCATTCGTATTGAAAAGCTCTGTAATACTATAAAATATAATTTAAATAAACAAACAATGAGCACACGCCGCATACATAGCATGACAATGGCAAGATTGGGCCGAAGCATACCACTCGGGTGAATAAAGTAAATGACATGACTATCGTTAATTTAATGCAACTATGTTAAAGTAAGTTTGAGTTCGGAAAGGTATGAACCCAACCATTTTATCCAGCATGAATGAATTTTTGTTATTTATGTTAACATAAATAAAAAAAAATTGGCACTACGACTAGAATATTTAAATTATCTCTAGTATTTCAGTTCGGTTTCAACGGGCAGTTCCTATACTCAATATTAATATTAGGTGAACAGTTTGTATAGGGATTCCTACACAAAGAAAAAATTCTAGGTTGGGGTCAAGCGCGTGACGTTCGGTTCGGATTGATATTTGCTGTTTTCGGTTCGGTAGGAATCTCGAAGTTAGGAGGTGCTCGGTTAGTGTTCTCATTATATGTATATTCGGTTATGTGCTTGAAAACATTATTATATAAATACGGAAACAAATAGAAGAACAACTATGCGATGCCATGTGTGTGAAGTTGCGGACGCCCCATCCAGGACTGCAGTGAACTGACGGACAATCTAACAAGCATAAGGAACTTTATTCAATTTGCTAGGCACCTAGTATTTCTAAGCTCAGCGTATCGCAGACACAACAATTTCTAAAATCAATAATTTACCTGACTAGTAAATCACGCTTAGCATGATGTCTATAGCGATAAATATACGAGTTTAGCAAACAATATAGAAGCGTAGAATAGCGTAATTTCTGGTATCCCATCTGTCATCAAGATGAATAGCTGGTACGAAACTGTCCGTCGACAGTGCGCGGTGTCATAACTTTTTTATTTCTATTGGACAGTAAAACCGGCGCGAATACGCTGTCACAATACCAACAATTGGTAAAGTTTATAGTTTAGCAGTGACATTTTTTTATTTTTACGTATTGTTATAATTTTGAAAGTATGCCAATCCGTATTCTTCAATCCTTCACTTTTTACTTATTGCTTATATAAAAGTACCCTGTTACCTTCAACGTACATTAAAATTTCTAACTACAAATAGTTACATTTTGATGGAGTTATAACAGCGTTTTTAAATTATGACTTACTAGCATTTTCCCGCGGCTTCGCTACCGTTAATTTGGAGTAACACGGCTCCCATTTCCTGCTTACGAAAAACAAAATTACTTTACGCTGCTGCAGGTGATTTTATATATCATTTCATCGATTTTTAGTTTCTTACATTGATAACTGCGAAAAGTCCATATAAAATTCAACCGATTCAAACAAACCAAGCTGAGTCCCAAAATAATAATGCAAAATTTAAGGTTTGCTTCTGTCTCGGAATGAAAGTTGAGAGCCTCGCTCGTACTTGCCGGTAAAGCTCACACGGTTAGCAGCGTCAACCCCATCTGAAAAGAAACCGGAATGAAAGCAAGACAGACAGTCAAAAGGAGCAACTGCACTGTAGTCCTTTAATTTACTGTGATTACAAGTGTATTGTAGGCGCTACCAAATGTAATTAGGTGATCTACTTGATTGCTAACTTTTTTCATAAAAAATAAAAACTGCTGGAACTTGCAAAATGTATTTTAGAAAGTCCTTAATAAGTCATAAGAAAAATAGGCATTTTTGAACGGAGGCAAAGGGTATTGAGAGCTCAAAGAGTGGCTAGCGCGTTCGGTCCTATAATTGCCTACCTTCTATTGGCATGAGAATGCAAATACCAACGAATTAACGACTCAAAAATATAACGAATAACAAATATTTTTTATCTGTAACTTAGTGTACATAACAAATTTGTTGTGGGAACTTAACTTTAGGCCATAATGTCTGTAGTAGAAATATGATCTAGAACCCCTCCGTACTTCACGTTAGTCTCGACTACAATCTTCTTATCATGGTTATTGCAACACCCACCATCAGACCTGCGACATGAGTTCCGTATAACATATAAAGAGCTGTGCCCTCGCGTAATTTGGTTGTCGATTTGATTTCGGAGGAATGAGTTTCGTATGATATATAGAATACGTGAATATGTATATATACCTACATATCTACCGCTTTATCATCGACGTTTTAAGTATAGCTGTTCTTGCGAGGATGGTTTATACACACAAACAAAGTAAGGTGATAAAAATCTTTATAAAACCATGTTAGCTTTCGCGTGCAAGGAAAAGGGGAGACTGTCTAAGTAAGAGACATGTTTCATAGCCTTC